>PVJN01028500.1:0-27159 GCA_004026805.1 Lasiurus borealis
GGTAATGGGGCCTGGGGCTGGAGCCTGGGGCCTGGGGTACTGGGGCCGGAGGTCAGTGGGGCTAGGGCCTGGGGGCAGGTGCAGGGGCAGGGGTGCCTCCTCTACATGGTCCAGACTGTGTGAGGGGCTCCACGCCCACGGGTGCAGCCGTGTTTCACCTGTTCGCTAGTTAAGCACCGGTTCACACTGGCCTCCGCCCCGAGGGGGGTGTGGGGTCCCTGCACAGCAGGGGCAGGGAAGGTCCGGTCCAAGAGTCCTATAAGACCCCGGAAATCCTGAGGTCTGGCCGGGCTGAGGCCCGAGGGATGAGTGAGCTGTACGCTTGACCAAAGGTCTAACCTTTAAGGGGATAGTTTTGTGTGGCCCTGGAAGATGTGCTAAATACCCCCGTGGCCCGGGCGGGAAAGGTCCCCCACCCTGCAGAGCCAGGCTCTCAGGCCTAAAGGCACACACCTGAGCAGGAGAGAGCCAGGGACCGGTCAGCCCACGCCAAACAGCTGGCCCAGCCCCCAGGCCAGGGGGGCTGCCTGGAGGAGGCGGTGCCTGGCCTGGGTCTGGAAGAAGCAGGGAGAGGTGCTGAGACAAGGAGAGCTCAGGCAGTGGGCGGGGTGAGGGCCCCGATGGCCGTAGGAAGGCGGGGCTGGTGGCTCTGGACGCAGGGACTCTGTGGCCCAGGCCTGAGGCACGCCCGCCCCTCTGACGGGAGGGCAGGGCTGGTGGGGCAGGGGGAGGGGAGCTGCAGTCACCCAGGCATAGCTGGGTGGGCCCTGAGTGGGGGCCTGGGAGAACGTGGCTAAAATAACCCCTCACCTGCCAGGCCAGCGCGGCTCCGTGGTGGAGCATCGACCCCTGAACCAGGAGGTCCCGGTTCAATTCCCACTCAGGGCACAGGCCCCGGTTGCGGGCTCAACCCCCAGTAGAGGGCGTGCAGGAGGCAGCCGAACAATGATTCTTTCTCGTCGTCGATGTTTTCTGAAATCAATAAAAATACTTAATAATACAGTGGTACCTAGAGATACGAGTTTAATTCGTTCCGTAACCTTGAGGCATGGGAAACTATGAGACGCCCCAGTCGTGGTAAACTGGTGGGTCATGTGCAGGTGGCCGATCCACGCGATGACTCCTATCTCAAATGTTGCTCGTATTTCAAAGCAAAAATTGCTCGCTCGATGGCTCGTATCTCAAAAATCTCGTATGTGAGGGCACTCGTATCTCGAGGTACCACTGTAATATAATAAAATAACACCTCCGTGGACTTGGAGACCCGAGTCTGGGGTGACGGAGAGGGGTCACCTCTCCCAGCCCTGCCCCAGCCCCCCGGCTCCCATCCCGGCTCCCCGCTGAGGGGTGCACGAGGTCTGTGTGAGGGGGTGTGCATGAGAGGAACGCAGGGCTTTGTGGGAACCTCTGCTCCATTTTCCCAGAACACTTTAACCAATTCCTTCAGGAGAGCAGCGGCTCGGAGAGAGAGATGCACAGCCAAAGAGGCCACGGGGTGGGTGCTGGATGCTGGGTGCTGGGTGCTGTGTGCTGGGTGGTAGACCTCGCTTTACAGAGGTCCCCCCCATGCCTGGCACCCGTGCTGGCACCATCCTAGGCAGCAGGCAGGTGCCACTTCCAGACCCTGCCTGCACGCTCCTGTCCCTGCCTCGGCGGCTGTGTGACAGAGGAGAGCGGGCAGGTGATGGACCAGGCGTCCACGGTCACCAGCCGCAGCCCAGAGCGTGAACTCAGCCCCGACCCCCAGTTCTGCCCCCGACCTCCTCCTTTCCAGAAAGGTCCGGAGCCTTCCTTGGGGCACCAGCGGGCAGCGCCGGGGGAAGCAGAGGTCACCGCCGGACGCGGGCATCAGCGTCCAGCTCCTGTTTTACGGCCACCGCCCTCGGGCCGGGCGGGGCCTCCTCATTCAATCAGGGCTCGCGGCCAGACCCGGCTCCTTTGGTTTTACGGCCGTCTGGTGCAGATGAGCTTTCAGGGGCCTTAACTGGCGCGGGCGGGGCCGGCTCGGGGGCATGGCCTGCGGAGGCCGCGGAGGGAGATTTAATGCCCGTCTGCACAGGCTGGCAGCGCGGCGGGCGTGGCCGCCCCCAGCTCGACCCGCAGGACAGCCGGGCGGCCTGCAGATAAGGATCGGCCTGTCGGGGCCATTCAGGCCTTTAGCCCGGTGATCCTGACCAGGCCTTAGGGGGGGTGTCTCTATCTCTGGGGGTGGGGGTGGGGAGAGGGGAGTTAGGCTGGAAGGGAGGGGTGCTCACCCTCGCTGCTTCCCCGCCAGAGAGCTAGCTCCGCATCCTGGTTCCTCCCCTGAGAACAAGGGACCGAGTACCGCCCAGCCAGCGCACGCCGACGCTGAATGCGGCCCTACTGTGTGTCTGACCGCTGCTCTGGGGCTGCAGGGAGGAGGGTGGTCAGAGGCACTGCAGTGAGGGGGTGAGGGGGCAGAGGTGGGAGAATGAAGCCCAGGATTGCAGGACCCCAGAGGAGGCCCCAGGTGGACACCAGGACCCAAATCCTGGCCCCTGTCCTTCCGGTGGCCAGTCTGTGCGCCGGGTCTGGGAGGGGAGAGGAACTGGCCAGTGAGGGGGCTGAGAGGGGCAGGGCTGCTCTGAAGATGGGGGAGGTGGACAGGAGGGAGGGGCAGCCTCCTGGGAGACTGCCCAGTGGTCCCCAGCCTCATGCGATGGAGAGCCAGGTCCCTGCTTGCTCCCCGCGTTGGATTCGGAGAGACGTGCCCGCAGGGGGGCAGTTCTGGGAGGAGCTTTGCTGCTAGAAAGAGCTGTGTCCCGGCCTCGCTGGGTCCCAGGGAGCCAGGGGCGGCTCAGGGCCTGTGCACACGGGAGGGCAGGCCCGTGCCCCACCCTCCCAGGCGCTGTTCATATTGCTGTGTATCATCATCACCCCTAGCTCCCCGGCTGGCCGGCCGCCTGACCCTGCTTTACAGGCAGGGAGGTGGCTGGCCCAAGGTCACAGACGAGCTGGCCCAAAGTCAGAGACGGACACCAGGACCCAAATCCTGGCCCGGGTCCTTGCGGCGGCCCGCGCGCCTTTAGAACCAGCCCCGGCTTGGATGACGGAGGCAGGGCCCACGGGGGTGGCAGCCATGGGCAGAGGGTCCCCTGCTGGGGGCCGTAGCTGGGAAAGTCTGCCGGACGCTGGAGCGGGCCTGCGTGTGGGGCGTTCACAGACTCAGGCCGGGCGGATGGCCCACAGGTGGACCCGCCGGTCACCCTCGCTTCACAGGCGAGAACACGGAGGCCTGGAGAGGGAGTGGCCGGCTCAGGCAGGCCAAGTGAGGGATGGGCCGAGCCCACACGAGAACCCCAGCTCCATGGAGAGACGGGGCAATGGGGGTGGGGGGCTGGCTGGCTGGCGGCTGGCTGGGCCTTGGCCCGGCCACACCCACGCCCACGCCCCCTCTCTGGCCCCGGCAGGCTCACCGCGGCATCAAAGGCGTGGTGATGGACAAGTTTGGCAAGCCCGTCAAAAACGCTCGCATTTCCGTCAAGGGGATTCGCCACGACATCACCACAGGTGAGAGAGCGCCGTTCTGGGGTCCGGGACCTAAAACACCCTCCCCCCCCGCCTGGCGGTGAGGTGCGTGGACCCGTCTGCTCTCCGCTGTTTCTCTGCGGCCCTTGGGCCCGGGAACACCCTCAGGTCCTGGCTGCCGGCCACAGGCCACGCGTGCTCCCCGTTCCTGCAGAAGGAGCTGCGGGAAGAGACGCCTTCTCCCGCCCCCTCCGGGGTGAGGGCCGCCAGCCTCGGGCCTGGTGATCCCGTCCGGAGCTCACGTCCACTCACACACTGGCCGTCCATCCAGGGCCGGCTCCAGGTCCCGGGTTCACAGTGGACTGGAACATTTTGAGGTCCTGGGTGTGTTACCTGGTCCAGAAGGTGGAGTGAGGGGTGGCGGCGTGCTTTGGAGACAGGAGGTGGGGGTGGTCTGTGGAGGCGTCTGAGGAGAGGGCATGCCCCGCAGGGTTTTGAAGGATGAAGAGGAGTTTTCTAGAGGGAGGCAGTGGGAAGAACATTCCAGGGCGGGGTCACAGAGGCCAGGGCAAGTGTGGGGTCTCTCTCAGCCTCCAGGCCAGTCCCCCAGTGACCCCCATCCCATCCCCCGCCCGCCTGGCTCCGAGGGGGACACTGAGCCCAGGCCTGAGTGTCACTTCCCCCCTCTCGGCCCCCAGCCCCGGACGGCGACTACTGGAGACTGCTGCCCCCGGGCACCCACATCGTCACGGCTCAGGCCCCCGGCTACTCCAAGGTCATCAAGAGGGTCACCATCCCCGCCCGGCTGCGGCGGGCCGGCCGCGTGGACTTCATCCTCCAGCCTCTGGGGACGGGACCCGGGAAACTCCCGCAGGGGCCGCGGCGCAGCCGGCCGGGGTCGCGAGACCCGCCGGGCACACCCGAGGAGCCGGAGCTGGAGCAGGAGCCGAGGCGGAGGCCGCCCGGGGCCGGCGGCAAGCCCTGGTGGTGGTCCTACTTCACGGCGCTGAGCCAGCACAAGCCCCGCTGGCTGCTCAAGTACTAGGGGCCGCCCCCACCGGGCCACAGGGGGGAGGCCCAGCCCCTGCCGGGCGTCCGGGAGCGCGCGGCCTCTCCATTAAAGTGTGTTATCTCCTGACTCAGCTGCTGGTGTGAGGCACACGACGAGGGAATCACGGGTCGGCCGCCTCCTGCACGCCCCACGCTGGGGAGGGAGCCCGCGACCCGGGCAGGTGCCCCGGCCGGGAATCCAACAACCGTGACCTCCTGGTTCGTAGGTCGAGGCTCAACCCCTGAGTCATGTCAGCCGGGCAGTGGTGCATTCTTTCCAAGACCCCCTTCAGCATGAATCACAATGGATCGTGTGCTTAGTTTAAAAACAAAACAAAACAAAACAACAACAACAACAACAAAGTTAAGAAGGAAAAACAAAAAAACAAAAAAAAATTAAGAAGGAACCAGACCCCGGCCAGGCGAGGCCCCCTGGTGGTCACGATCGGGGCTGCCACTCCGACTGGCCTGGGCGTGGTCCCGGAAGAGGGTGTCTCTGGTTTATAGAACGGGGTTCACGGCACGGCCATGGTCACAGGTCACACAGGGGGAGAGAGGGCAGGTGCTGATGGAGCGGGAGCCACTGGGGATGGTGTGTCTGGGAGGGTGTGGAGGGGAGGTGCTGGGAGGGGGAAAGGCCAGGTGCCTGGCTGACTGCAGGGGGTTGGGGGGCAGCAGTTGGCCCCTCAGGGTCAAGGCCTGCAGGGCAGGAGAAGGGCAAGAACCGAGAGCCCCCTCGGTCCCTCCAAGGTCACGTTGTGCAGGGACCCGGGCATCCATGGTCCGAGCAGAGGACCACCAACTGGGGACAGAGCCCCGGGAGAGGCGGGGAGGGAGGGGGAGAGACCAGAGCCAGCGGCCGGGTCCAGGGGACTCCAGGGAGTTATCCGGGCTCCTGGGAGCCGTGGGTGCGGCTGCCGAAGCTGGCCTGGCGGGCGGGAGGGCCTGCCTGCCCTGGGTGGCAGGTGGCGGTGGGCAGGGCAACCGTTCAATTTCCCATCATAACCCAGAACCGGGAGTCCGGCCTGCAGGGGGGGAGAGGGGAGGCGGCCTCGGGGGGCACCCCTCCCAGGCGGGAAGAGGAAAGAGGGGTGAACAGCACCCCGAGGAGCAGCAGCAGCAGCCAGGCGAGGGGGAGGCAGAGGAGCCGCGGCCGGGGCGGCACTGAGCATGGGGGCATCGGAGGAGAGAAAGGCCGAACCCAGGCCCCAGGCCGGGGAGAGCCTCCGGGAAAAGGGGGGAGGCTGGGGATTGGGGTTCAGGAACAGGGGGTGCAGTGTGAGCTGAGGGAAGTGGGCGGGGGGCAGGGATAAAGGGTGACTGAAAAGGGGGTGCCGAGGGGGTGCCAGGAGAAAGGCCAGCGGAGGTGGAACAGGGAGCTGCACTCACAGCGGGGAGAAAGACAAGCTGCAGAATTAAAACAATTTATGAATCGGTGAAGCCATAACTCTGGGCTGCACGCTAATCAGCTTAGCCGCTGACTATGAAGCGCGTTATTAAAAAGACAAGAAGGATGGGGTAAAAGCAGCGCTGTGATAGCACTGCCCCGTCCGAGCCACTCAGGCAGGAGACGATAAAGCAGTCACTCCGAGAGAGAAATGGAATCACAGAATCCACAAACTCAATTTAACGGCCGGTGTACAAAGCCTTTCTTCCCTCAGAGGTTATGCATGCTTTTTTTTTTATATATAAAAATATATTTCTATTGATTTCAGAGAGGAAGGGAGAGGGAGAGAGAGATAGGAACACCCATGACGAGAGAATCATGGATCTACTGCCTCCTGCACGCACGCCCCACACTGGGGATGGAGCCCACAACCCGGGCAGGTGCCCTGACCAGGAATCCAACCGTGACCTCCTGGTTCGAAGGTCGATGCTCAACCCCTGAGCCATGTCAGCCGGGCAATTGTGCATTCTTTCCAAGACCCCTTCAGCATTTCTCACAATGGATCGTGTGCTTAGTTTAAAGAAAAACAAACAAAAAAATTAAGAAAAATTTAAAAGGTTGAAATTTTCTCTTAGCCATATTCTGGAAAAATCAGAAATGATAAATAAAATTTTAACCCACCCTCACCCAAAATCCCTTTTCCACTTGGAAAATAAGGAACACACCCTTGAATTATGCTTTGTCTTAGAGCAGTGGTCGGCAAACCGTGGCTCCTGAGCCACATGCAGCTCTTTGGCCCCTTGAGTGTGGCTCTTCCACAAAATACCAGGGCCTGAGCGAGTCTATTTTGAAAAATTGGCGTTAGAGGAAGTTTAAGTTAAAAAACCTGGCTCTCCAAAGGAATGTCAATCGTTGTCCTGTTGATATTTGGCTTCGTTGACTAATGAGTCTGCCGACCCCTGTCTTAGAGAACCAGCAGAACTCTGGGTCAGTACGGTGGGAGCCCATTCTAACCCAGAGAACTGGGCTGGGCAGCCGTCCTGCTGCCCCACGCACGGTCCCAGGGGTGCCCTCATCCACATGGTCCCCCAAGATCGCCCCCCATCACTTTTGCTCACATCCCATTCGTCAGAACCCAGTCACATGGTCGTGCCTAGCTCAAGGCATGCTGGGAGTTGTAGTTTTATCGGGGATGGGGATGTGCTGCTAACAGCAAGGTCTCTGTTACAGTAGAAGAAGAGGAGCATGGGGTTTGGATGAGACCCTGTACCAGCTCTGGGCGTGGACAGAAGGAAGCGCTGAGTTACAAGCTCCCCTGAGAGCAGCGGGCAGGGTGGTCCCCCAATGAGACACCAGGAAGCAGGGCCGGGGAATGGAGGCGCTGAAGAGCCGACACGACCGAGAAGGAATGAACGTACCGCCTTCAGAGGACATTTTTATTTTATTTTTATTTTTTAAAATACATTTTATTGATTTTTTACAGAGAGGAAGGAAGAGAGAGAGAGAGAGTTAGAACTAACATCGATGAGAGAGAGACATTGATCAGCTGCCTCTTGCATGCCCTCCACTGGGGATGTGTCCGCAACCAAGGTACATGCCCTAGACCGGAATCAAACCTGGGACCCTTCAGTCCACAGGCCAACACTCTATCCACTGAGCCACACCGGTTTCGGCAGAGGACATTTTTAAGAGGGAGGGGAGCCTTAGAGGAGAAAGATAACTGAGAGCAAACAAACCCACTTGCAACAGGATTACAAAGACCCGGAGCAAATCTCATAAACATGACAAAGAAGGAGAGAGTCAAGGGCCCTCGTGGAAATGGGGAGGAGGCATCCCTAAGCCACGAAAGGCGGTTAAGGAAAATACATGTGACCTCGGCGGCAAAACGGAAGATGCCGGAGTAGAGGTGGCTTCCTGGGAAAATACACATCAAATGCACAAAACACACATGTCATAGCCAGGAACGGAGGAAGCAACGGATAGGTGACCAGGTCATGTGCACAGGACAGGGGGCCGGCGGTGGGAGGGCTGCAGGCGGGGCAAGGGGGCATTGGGAGGGCGTGGGGGAGGGTAGAGGGTAGCTGCTTGGGGATGTGCCGGCAACCACCTAGAACACTCCCCACCCCCATAATGAGGGCGCACAACTCTGGGCAATGCTGAGCCAGGCACCATGCACTTCCAATGGCTCAAGGAGCAAATTCCATGTTATCTAAGTTTCATCTCCGTTTGTAAAAGGCAGAGAAGGAGCCCCCAGAGATGGCGTGGGTGGCATAGGGAGACAGCGCTGATGGGACATCCCAGCGGAGAGGCTGACGGTTTGGGAGGGGCCCTGGGCGTGCCCGGAGCTGCTGGGCACCACCGCTCGGCACAGCCACCGGCTCCTCCCGCCTCGCGCCCGCCACCGTCCTCTCTGCTAAAAGCCCGCGCCCTTCCCCGCGGCCACCAGCCACCACCACACCGTAAACCACTCAAGCGAGTTAGCGGGTCACGATTCCCCGTCCATTTCCAAGGACAAATCTAATCTTTTGAGAACGACTCCCTTCTAACTCACGCAAGAGGGGCTTTCATCAATAATAATATACGATCAATTACTGGAGGAGAATTGATTAGGGGAGCACGGTGCGGTGTGGCGGGGCCTGGCCCTGGGTGGCGGGCTATCTCGGCCTCTCGCCGAGATTGAATTGACACACATTTTCTTTTTTATTAAATATATTTTATTGATTTTTTACAGAGAGGAAGGGAGAGAGATAGAAAGTCAGAAACATCGATGAGAGAGAGACATCGATCAGCCGCCTCCTGCACGCCCCACAGTGGAGATGTGCCCGCCACCAAGGTACATGCCCTTGACCGGAATCGAACCCGGGACCTTTCAGTCCCCAGGCCGACACTCTATCCACTGAGCCACACTGGTCTCGGCCACACATTCTCTAATGGAGCTCAGACCCGCAGGGACGCGGCATCCAGCCCGCGAGGACACCGGCGGGAAGGAGTGAACGTGCCCGGCGGCCCCGTGGCCTCCGACGGGCCTGGGCGTGGGGTCCGCTGGCCGCACGGGCCACTTCTGTCCTCGGAAAGTGAGTCCAGCGTCCAGCGTCGCCCGAGTCACTCCGGGGATCGGCCATTTCAGCTGGTCTGGCTCAGCTAAAGCAGCTCAGGCTTGACCGAGGCGGTGGCAGTGCGGCCAGATGGCGGCCGGCAGGGTGGACACATGGACACCTCCCTCACCAGAGTCCGAGGCCAGCGCCAGCCTTGCCTGCCTGTCTCCATGGCCGCCCTGCTTCAGCCAGCAGGAGGGGTACAGCCCTGGGACTGTACCCCTCCGCCACATGCCGGGCTGGGACTCTGGGACTGTACCCCCTCGGCCACGTGCCCGGCTGGTACCCACGGGACTGCAGCCCTCGCCACGTGGCACCGTGCTGAACAGAGCCCTGGCGGAAGGGCCAGATGGGCTGCTCACAGTGGCTCCTTCTGGCTGGGCGGACCTGGACGGCGGTGGTAATTCGGGAGGTAGATGCTCAGGAGGCATCTGTGGGCCTCGGACTTGCTTCCTGAGGAGCAGGGAACAGAGGAGGGTCCCTGGAACCCGGCCCTGCCTCCGGGCCCGGCCTGGCTGTCTGCGGCCCGCAGCGTCCCCGTCACCCTCCCCCCTGACTGCGCAGGGCAGGGCGGAGCTGACCCGGGTCCGAGGGCCCCCTGCCCCCCCCTCCTCCCTCCTTTCCCGCAGCCAGGCATCGGGGAAAGGCCTCTCCGCTTCTAGGAGCCCCGCCCTCCCGTATCCTGTGCTCCGTGTCCCTCCCTCCGTGTCCTGTGCTCCATGTCCCTCCCTCCGTGTCCTGTGCTCCGTGTTCCTCCCTCCGTGTCCTGTGCTCCGTGTTCCTCCCTCCGTGTCCTGTGCTCCGTGTTCCTCCCTCCGTGTCCTGTGCTCCGTGTTCCTCCCTCCGTGTCCTGTGTTCCATGTTCTTCCCTCCGTGTCCCACGCTCCACGTCCTGTGCTCTGTGTCTCACCCCTCTGTGTCCCTCCCTCCGTGTCCTGTGCTCCGTGTCCCACCCTCCGTGTCCCGCCCTCCGTGTCCCATGTCCTGTGCTCCATGTCCCTCCCCCCGTGTCCCTCCCTCCGTGTCCTGTGCTCCGTGTCCCTCCTTCCATGTCCCTCTCCATGTATCCCTCCCTCCGTGTGGAGATCTGCTGGGTGACCAGCCAGCACGTTCGCCGGCTGACGTTTCACCAGCTCGGGACTCTGCTGTCCCCCCAGAGACAGGCGGCCGCCTGCCCACCGCCCCCCCCCCCAGTGACGTGGCCCCGGGTCTGAGAGGTCGCCAGGTTAAGGCGAGGTCACGCGGGAGGGGCGGCCTGGGCCGGTGACCGTGTCCTTCTTTTCTAAGATGAGGCCAGAGGAGCGCCGGGAGGCAGGCAGACAGACAGCGGCGGGCCTGCGCACAGCCGGCCGCACCCCGGCCTCTGGACAGAGGGTGTGTGTCCCTGCCCTAGCGGCCGCCCTGAGTCCCGGCCACCCCCACACTTGTGCTGCCACGGGCGTCCAGGAAAGAGAGGCTGGAGCTGGGGGGCCACGTTAGCCCCTGGAGGGGGGCGGGGGGCGGGAGGAGGTTGTCTGGGAGACAAGTGGGGGAGGGTCCCCGGAGGCCCCGAGCGAGCGGGCCCAGCGGGAGGCGCCTAATCTGTTTGCTTTGCAATTCTCTCCCTCAGTGGACACACATCGATGTGACGGGAGGCGGCCCGGCCGGCCTTGTGAGAGGACAGGAGCGGGGGAGGGCGCCGGCCGGCACAGGGAGGGGGGAGGGAGAGGGGGAGGGAGAGGGGGAGGGTGGGAACCCCTCAGCCGCCCGACCACAGAGGCCTCGTCCCCACGCCCCCCTGGGCCGTGCCCCTGAGGCCCTCGCTGGTGGACACCAGAGGCAGGAAAAGGGGGTGCCCTGACCATTTCCACGGGGGGCAAGGTGCGGCTCAGCAAATGAAAAATGGTTTAAAAACTCAACTCAGCCGAAACCGGTGTGGCTCGGTGGATAGAGCGTCGGCCTGCGGACTGAAAGGTCCCAGGTTCAATTCCGGTCAAGGGCACGGACCTTGGTTTCGGGCACATCCCCGGTGGGGGGTGTGCAGGAGGCGGCTGATCAATGTCACTCTCTCATCGATGTTTCTAACTCTCTATCCTTCTCCCTTCCTCTCTGTAAAAAAATCAATAAAATATATTTAAAAAAACAAACAAACAAAACAAAAAAACTCAACTCAGATTCCACGGGAGGCACCAGGTCAGAGGGCAGCGTGAAGGTGCTGGCTCGCCTCCTGGGTGCAGCGGCTGCTCCAGTCCCCACCCCCCGACCCCTGCCCTCGCCTCCCGCCAGGCCTGGAGGGTTCCCCAGCTCACGGTCTCCCCTGTGGGGAGAGGCGAGCGCCAAAGTCCCCGGACGAGAGTGACATGCCTCTCTGTGCCCCCGGAAGGTGCTGGAGCTGCGGGAGGCCCAGGAGGGGGCATGGGTGGGGCGTTCTGCCCTCCATCCCGGTCCTGGGCGCCTGTGTGAGCTTCGGGCACCATCCCCAACAGGCAGAACCCCTGTGCGGAGCCCGGGTGAAGGGGAAATTCCGACAGAAAAGCAGGGAGGTCGGGGGCCAGGAGCCAGCTGCAGACTTGGGGCGCTGGCCACTGGAGCCGGGCTTCAGACCAAAGACGGAAGCTGTTGGTCACGGTGCCCTGTGAGTGCTCACTGAGGACCTACTGTGCTCGGGGCTGGGCTCCAGGGTGGAGCGCCTCCGACCTGATCTGGGGGTGTCTTCAGACTCACAGGTGCTGTCCTGACCCCAACAGCTGCCCCACCTGGCAGCCCCAGCACCCCGAGGCCCCCAGTACCCCCTGAGCCCCAGCACCATCCCAGGTTCCCAGCACCCCGGGCCCCCAGCACCCCGGGTCCCCAGCTCGGCCAGGCCCGCCGGCTGCCGGACTGAGGGAGGCGGAGGCGGGAGGACGGACCGCCGGTCCGGGTGCCCGGTGAGCCTGACCCGTGAGTGACAGTGAGCCTGACCCGTGAGTGACAGCGGAGGCCTGCCAGCGCCGGCCGCGCTCCAGAATTAATGTGTAAGATAAACAGACCCCGGGGGCCACCGGCGGCTCGGGCCGGGGTCAGAGGGCTGCCCATGGGGGGGGGGGGTCAGAGCGGGCAGCCGGACGGGCTGACCAGGGCAGCACGGGCGGGGCGGCCGGCGTGGCGGTTGCCGGGAAGGGCCCGGCGGTTGTCTGCGGCCGCTCTCGGTTGCCCGAGCACATCAGCGTCAGCCCCGCGGCCCAGCCCCACCCACCGGCTCCTGGGAGGCAGGCAGCCACGGGGTGGAGGGGTGGTGGGGGCCGTGGTGGGGGCCCTAATGCACCTGGTGATGGGAGCTCACTCCTCACAGCGTTCAGCAGCCGCCAACCCTCTGAGACATTGGGGTGAGCACCGTGCCCCCGAGAACGCCGCCCCCTGCGCTGAGCTCAGCCTCTGCCGGCCCGGGCTGTTCGGCCCCATTCACCACGGGGGCCCTGGTCAGCCCTGAGCCCTGGGCTTGCTTCCTGGTCCCTGAGGAGAAGGAGGAGAAGGAAGAGAAGAAGGAGGAGGAAGAGTAGGGGGAGGAGAAGGGGGAGGAAGAGGAGAAGGAGGAGGAGGAGGAGGAGGAGGAGGAAGAGGAGAAGGAGGGGGGGGGGGAGGAGGAGGGGGAGGAGGAGGAGAAACTCTGCCAAGTCCCGGGCAGGAGGCGGGAAAGACCTCTAGGCGGCCCAGGGCAGCCGGCACCCATGCCTGCCCCCTCCCTCCCTCCCTCTGCCTCCCCCTCCCTCTCCCCCTCTGCCTCCCCCTCCCTCCCCGTCCCACATGGCTTACTGAGCCCCTGCAGGAGCCAGCACAGTCTGGAAGCCGGCATCGACAGTGAGCACTGGATGGGGCTTCAAATGGCGTGTGCGGGCTGGGAGACGGCCAGCGGGCAGGCAGGCGGCTCGGGGGACGGCGCAGGGCAGGTCCCCGGGAGCAGACTCCGGGGAACAGACCTGGGGCCTTGGGCCTTGGCGAGGTGCTGGGAGGGCTGTGGCCGTGGCCGGTGTCTCCACAGGGACAGGAGAAGGCCCAGCCAGGGGGAGGGAGCCTGCCCGCCAGATGGCGCTCACAGACCATCCCATCCGCCCCTTTCTCTTTATTTCTTAACTTACTGTCTTTCAAATACATTCAGAGAGGAAGGAAGAGAGAGAGATATGAGCGGTGAGAGAGAACCATGGATCGGCTGCCTCCTGCACGCCCCCTCCTGGGGATCCAGCCCACACCCCGGGCCTGGGCCTTGACGGGGAATCGAACTGTGACCTCCTGGTTCAGAGGTCGACACTCAGCCACCGAGCCTTGCCCGCCGGGCTAACCCTCACCCCGTTAAAGTGTGCCCGTCAGCGGCCGTTAGGAATTAGGAGTGACCGTGCCATCACCGCCACAATCCACTTGAGGACCCTCTGTGGCGCCCGAGAGAAACGCCACCCCCTCAACCCCCCTCTCCCTCCTCCCTTCCACCTGCTGCCCCATCTGCCCTGTCTCCCCGGCTTCGCCTGCTCTGGCTGCACCACAGAAATGGGGCCACATAAACGGAGCCACGAGACCGAGTCACGGAATCAGAGGGCCTATGTCCGCTTCTCTCACGTGGCACTGTGTCCTCACGGCTCAGCCAGGGGCAGTATGTCCAAGTCCCTCCTCTTCACAGCTGTGGCGGCATTGCGGGGAGCAGGCCCTCGGCACCGGGACCCTCACCTCCTGGGTCCGGGGAGGGCATTCGCTATGGCGCTGTTACGAGCATCGTGGCTGGGGGCTGGGGGCTCTTCGTAAACACTGCGGACCAGCTGGTCAGGTTTTGCACACGCCGTGCGCACAGGTGCCCTCGGATGTGGCTGGAACGGCTGTATCTTGAGGTCGGATGGAGCAGAGCGGACCCTTTACAGCAGCGGTTCTCAACCTTCCTAAGGCCGCGACCCTTGCACACAGGACCTCATGGGGTGGTGACCCCCAACCATGACATGTTGCTACTGTGATGCATCGTGATGTCAATATCTGCATTTTCCGATGGTCTTAGGCGACCCCTGTGAAAGGGTCGTTCGACCCTCCAAAGGGCTCTCAACCCACAGGTTGAGAACCGCTGCAATAGACAGACAGACAGACGCCAGGTCACCTGAGAGCTGGCACACGCACCGGGCACACGGGGACACTTCGGGGGTGGGCGGCGGGGAGGGAGGCAGTGGCAGCTTTGCTCACCCGGAAGAAATCCGCAAACAGCCTGCCCCCCGCCGCCGTCCCGAACGGTGATCCCACGGGGCCTGTTCCCACGGCGACACGCTACAGCGCAGCGACAGTCTGCTGCCAACAGGGGAGCCACATGGCGCCGTGCCACGCAGCCCACCGGCCGCCGAGAAGAGGCCTGGGCAGCTGGCGGGGCAGAAGCCACTCCTGGGCAGTGCAGCCTCCAGACAGGGGGTCAGTTGGGGCCGTGAGTGTCCCTCCTTTGTTTCAGTAAAGGCCACTGAGTGTCAGACGTGAGCACCGGGGTGCTGGGGGGCGGGGCCGGGCGGCACGTCCCTCTGCGCCCCTCGCGGTGTAATGTGTGACGGAAGCGACAGGGACGGCCGGGCCTCGGGGGGAGCGGAGGCGGCGGGAAGGGGGGGCAGGGGGGCCGGGCGGCCGGCGGGCGAGGCGCCGGGTTTCCCTCTCCCGGCCGCGCCGCCTGGCTCTGCGTCGTTCCTGGTATTGATCGGAGAGTCACTCTCTGGCCGCAAGCTCCCGGCGGGTCAGCACAGGACTGGGATCGGGGCGGCCCCTCCTGGCGGGAGCCTGGGGTGGGAGGGGGTGCAGAGAGCACCGGGGGAGGAGGAGGAGGTGGGGCCAGGAGCAGGGGTGTCCGTGCAGGTCCGTGCAGGCCCAGCTGCCCCTCAGGGTCCCCCGGGGTGACCCCAGGCAGCCACACGCCTGCCTCACCGCCTGCTGACAGCGAGGGTCTCGTGGCCGGGTGTCCACATCACGCACGCCTCCCCGGGAAGCGAGGGGGCACCTGCCCGGGGCCTGGAGAGAGGAGCCGGGGTTTGCCCAGTGGAGGCGAGGCTGGGAGGGGGGGTTCCTCTGGTCAGAGGGAGCTCCCTAAGCTGAGATGGTCTCACCCCCTCCTCCCAGGGCTCTCACCGCCCACTAGAGCCTCTGGCGCCTGCGACACCAGCAAGAACAGGCCTGCAGGGAGCCCTCGCTCCAGGCTGTGCCCCCGCCCCCGAAAGGTGGGGAGGCGTTCAGGAGAGGGCAACCCTCCTGAGCCCCCCTGACTCCACCTCGGGCCCCACACGGGGGAGCGATCCTCCCCAGAGAGGAGCGGGGGCGAGGACAGCCGCGCTCCCCCCGTCATCCGCGGGCTGAATCGATAGCGGCACAGCCGAGTCTAGACGCAGCCACGCCGGCGGTTGAACGAGGGCGGTTAGTGCCGGGAGCACTTAAACGGCCATCGAGGGTCTGCGCCTCGGAGCGCGCGGGAGGATTTATGGGAGGCGAGAGCCGCGTCCCGGAGCCGGCGGCTGGGCCCGGGAGAGAGAATCTGCTGGTTTCGGCCTCGGTCGGCTGCAGGTGCCTTTGTGTTAATAATATTACAGCCTGATGTATCCTTGCCGACGTGGCTGCAGTCCTATGACCACGGGGCCTGGGAGCCCCCGCCCGCCCCCGTTCCCTGTAACAGCGGCCACAGGCACCGAGGGACCCCCACCTTCCAGCTCACAGGGCCTCATGCGATCTTCCCAGCAGCCCGCCGCCAGGAGGGACTCACCTTTGAGGGGAGAGGAGAGAGCGGCTTCGCTCAAGGTCACGGCCGGGCCTGCCCCCAGACCAGGCTGCACACCCGTGGCCCTCCCGATGTCTCCCCGGAGGACGCATCTCAAGTGCCCTTCAACTGCCCACTTGCTTTGAGTGGAATCGATGGCGCGTCGTAATCACTGGCTGTGACTTGGGGGAGCCGCTCCCGCCGCATTAACGAGGGCCCGTAAATCAGCCTGAGTGCCGGCGGCGGCGGGAGCGGGCTGCGCCTGGAAGACGGTGAATCTCCGCGGACGGCGGACTGGCTGTCTCGGCTCCTCCCATCAGCCCCCGGGGCAGCTCGGTGCCTCCACGCCAGGGAGACCTCGCGGAGAAAGAGATGCCCCTTCCCAGGACACGGCAGTCACCGCCATGGCTGTTTACCGCCTCTGTCCAAGCACTGAGGTCACATGTCCCTGTGTAGAGAGGGACGACTGCACCTGGGTCTCCCTGCACCCAAATCTCTATGCACCCAGTTCTCCCTGCACCCAGTTCTCCCTGCACCCGGGTCTCCCTGCACCCAGGTCTCTCTGCACCCAGGTCTCTCTGCACCTGGGTCTCCATGCACCCGGATCTCTCTGCACCCAGGTGCCTCTGCACCCAGGTCTCTCTGCACCTGGGTCTCCATGCACCAGGGCCCTGTGCGGTGAAAGTTGCATGCACCCAGGGCCCTAGGGTCCAGGCACCCAGCTTGCGAGCCTTCCAGTCATGGGGCTCCACCTGATGCACTTCTCACGCTCCCACGGCCTCAAGTTCAAGTGCAAGCCCCAGGGACATGGGCTGCCTCTGTACAGGTGCGGCGGCTCTGCCTGCTCCTCACAGGACCAGGGCCCTCGGGTCAGGCTCAGCCCCAGCCGCACCCAGGAGACAGTAGGTGCTCAATAGGCGCTTCCTGTCCACCGAGGGTGTGGGTTTCCTTCCTGGGAAGGTGGCGGGCCCTCGGGCAGGTAACACTCCAGGGTCTGGAAGAGGCAGCCCCGTGCGGAGCAGCGTGTCGTGCTGAGGAGATAAAAACGTGCTAGGGACACGCGTGACAGCAAACCTTTAAGGCGCACTTGTCCGCCAGGAGAAAAGACAGAGAAACCCTGAACCCAGGAGACTGGGCCGGCACGGGTTGGGGTCACGGGGACACAGCCCCCCCCCCCCACAGGTTGGGGGGAAGCCCAAGCCAGGTCAAGGCTGGGACAGAGCCACCTCCAGAGCCAGCACTTCTGAGACGGGACAACAAGAAACCCCGTGAGGCTCCGAAGTCCCTCCCCTGCCCCCGCCCCTAAGCTGGAAGGGGTGTCAGGCAGGGGGGACCCATTTAAGCCGGGGCCCCGGGAGCGTTCTGCAGGGGACGGGACAGGGAACATGAAATGACAGGGAAGTTCTGTCCTGAGGAAAACGCACGCCATCACCCGCCCGCGGCGTCCGGTGCGGAAAGACGGGCACGGAGGGTCCACGCGAGGAGGAGGAAGAAACGGACTCGGCGTTCTCAGAGCTCAGGCTGCTGCTGAGGGTCTGACGGAGGAGGATCAGGTCACCAGCGCGGCCGGGCCGCCTCCAGGCCGGGAACGGAGTTTCTGGAAACGGGAACTGGACGGAGCGAACTGAGAAAGCCAGCCAACAGCGCGGTGCCATTGAGCAACAACGAGCAAGCGGTGCAACAACCAGGAGGAGGGGGTAGAGGTGGGGGGTGTCCCAGGATGTGGCACAGGGACGGCGACAGAGGAGGTGGGAAATCAGTATGAGTGTCTCACACTCTGGAGCGCCCGCCGAGGGCCAGGGAGCGCGAGGGAGGAGGTGATGGAAAGAGTGAGGCGGTTAGAAGATACAGATGAGATGGGTTTTTACTTTTATTTTTTTAAATATATTTTATTGATTTGTCACAGAGAGGAAGGGAGAGGGGTAGAAAGTCAGAAACATCAATGAGAGAGAGAGAGACATCGATCAGCCGCCTCCTGCACGCCCCCTACTGGGGTTGTGCCCCGCCACCCAGGTACATGCCCTTGACGGGAATCGAACCCGGGACCCTTCAGTCCACAGGCCGACGCTCTATCCAAACCGGTTTTGGCAAGGAGCTTTCACTTTTAAATGTTTATCTATTGATGAGAGAGAGAGAGAGAGAGAGAGAGACATTGATCTGCAGTTCCTCTCCCGGTGCATTCATCGCCTCCTTCCCGGTGGTGCCGGCCGGGGCTGGAACCTGCACCCTGGGCACATCAGGAGGACACAGTGACCAGCGGAGGCCTGGCCTGGGGCCAAGAGGGCTTTCTAAACATCTGGGCGCCGTTCGTGAAGGACACACTGTAAGGACAGAGACAGCGAGAAGGCCACCTGGCTCCAGGAACGACCTGTCGCCACTGATCTCGAGGGCGACGCTGAGGACACAGCGGCTCCCGGCAGCCCCACCGGCCATTCCCACCCTCGCGGCTCTCTGCCCGCATCCCCACGCACCAGAGCAAAGCCTGTTTGCTGCATTTAGAAGCTCTTCTGGGAAAGGAGGGCGTGGTCTGACAGCCAGGGGACCGCCCCTTCCCTCCCCACCCTTCACCCCGTCACCCAGCGACACTCAGATGCACCTGCAGCCGTGGAGGGGAGGGGCCGCTATTCCTCTGCCAGGCCCTTCTGCGGTGGGCCCCCCCGGGGAGCCCCGAGCCCCAGGCTCCATCCCCGTCACAGTGAGGGGGGCTGAGGGCGACTGTGCCCACCTGCCATCTAAGAGCTGACCAGAGAGGGGGGTCTCAGAGCCGGTGAGGGGCAGGGAGGACCGCCCTATGCTTCTCCAGCCCTGTGGCCCCTCTCTCCTCCCCAAGACAGAAGGACTTGCCCCTGGAGGCCGTCTCAGGTTCAAGGGTCAAGGCTTCAGTCCACGCCCGGCTTGGGACCTCGGCTGGCTCTGGAGGTGGGCGCCAGAGGAGGGGCCAGGAGACGCCACGCTCGCAGATCGGGCCACCAGGAGCGCTGCCTCGGGACGTGGCGTGGCGTTCGGAAGGCCAGGCCTGAGACCGAGCCTCCTGCCCGCCCCATCCCGCCCCACATGCCCTCCTGGGGGGCAAGGGTCCTGCTGAGCCAGGCTGCCCTGCCCTCCTCAGCTTGGTTCCAGGGAGTGACAGGCACCCCCAGCTGCCCTGCCCTCTCAGCCAGCACCGCTCCTCCCACCGGGTCCTCCACTCTCCAGCCCCAGGCTGCAGCTGGCCAGCTGAGCCCACACCTCCGAGCAGAGGGCGAGCGAGCCACATCCCAGACGTCTCTGGGGCCCAGGGGACCAGGCCCTCCCCATGGAGCTGGAACTCCTTCAGGCCCAGTGACCTCCAGGCGGTGGCCCTGTCCGTGGTGCTGACGGCAGGCTCCCCTGCCAGCCAGGCTCCCTGGCCCCAAGGGTCCCACCCTGGGCCCTGCCTGGGCCTCCAGCTCCCACTCGCCCACTCCCTGCCCCGCTCGCCCCCAGCCCCTCCGCTGCCACCCGGTGCGGGGGAGGAGGACGCGATGCACCGTCCCGCCTGCAGGAGCTCCCGGGTGCGGGGAGGCAAGCCGGTGTGCAAACAGGTGTGGAGAGGCCGCGGGTTCGGAGCACGAAGCGGGTTCAGAGGGAGCGGCCGGCCCAGGATGCTGACCCCACGTTCCCCTACTGACACCACGGGTGGAGGTGGGCGCCAGAGGAGGGGCCGGGAGACACGGGGCTCCCGGCGGAGAAAGCAAAAACAGACGGGACCGCACAGCGCAACCAGGCTGGCTCTGCCTCGCCGGCTGCCCCCAAGCCACACGCAGCTCGTCCTCCCATCTGTCACATGGTTTCAGCGTCCACTCTGAGGCCAAGGCCCGGGTCCGCCTCTGGCCGTGAGGGACAGGAGCCTCCGGTTCCCGTCTGTGGGGCCGGAATAATGGCACCTGTGTGGGTGCCGGGGGAGGCGGGTGCTGGGAGAGGGAGCGTTAGGTGTCAGAGTATCTACTGCAGCCCCACAGGAGGGCAGTAGTTTGGAGTCAGAATTAACATCATACATTTCGGCAACTTTAAGGGGATATTTCGAACATGCTTAACTGTTTTCTGCCCTCTTGCCTTGGCAGGGTAAGGGGGGGACGGTGGAAGGAGGGGCTGGTCCCTCCTGTCCATTGGTTCTCACCCTTCCTAAGGCCGCCACCCTTTAATACAGTTCTTTATGTGGTGGTGACCCCCAACCATACAATGATTTTTGCCGCTATTTCATCACTGTGATTTGCTCCTGTTATGCATCTTAATGTAAATGTCTGTGTTTTCTTTTTTTAAATATATTTTATTGATTTTTCAGAGAGAGGAAGGGAGAGGGATAGAAAGTCAGAAACATCGATGAGAGAGAGACATCGATCAGCTGCCTCCTGCACGCCCCACAGTGGAGATGTGCCCGCAAGCAAGATACATGCCCTCGACCGGAATCGAACCTGGGACCTTTCAGTCCGCAGGCCGACGACGCTCTATCCACTGAGCCAAACCGGTCTCGGCAATATCTGTGTTTTCTCATGGTCTTAGGAGACCCTACTAGAGGTTGGCGACCCACAGGTTGAGAACCGCTGCTCCTGTCCCTCATAAGCTTTAGACCCGGCTTACAGACCTCAGAGAGGCGCACGGGGGCCGGTGGGAAGGATGGTGTCTCCCTGAGAGCGCCCGCCCCCCCTCCCCACCCCAGCCCTACGCCGGGCCTTCCTGCTGACCAGACCCCTCCCGCTGCCATCCCTCCTGCAGACGGTGAGCCGTGACCCCGGGGCTGGGAGACCCCTGGCTCTTCTCCTCCTGAGCAAGAACCAGAGTCCTGGTCCTGCTCACCCACCAGCCAGGTCCACCCAGGCGGGCAGTCAGCCGCCGACGGAATGAAAGCAGAGCGTGCGTGACTCAGAAGGAGGTGCCGTGGGGACAGGACCGGGGAGGCCGTCCGGTGAAGGAGACGGCACCAGCAGGCAGGCAGGCGCCGACAGAGGAAGCAGCGGGCGCGGCCTCAGAACCCCGAGAGGAAGGCGTTAGGCCTCCAGGCCATGAAGGGAGCCCGGCCGGCGGGGCTCAGGGGCTGAGCAGTGACCTAGGACCCAGGAGGTGAGGTTCCATTTCCAGTCCGGGCACTCGTCTGGGTGGCAGGTTCAGCCCCACCCAGGAGGGGCGTGCAGGAGGCAGCCGATCCATGCTTCTCTCTCATCCTGGATGTTCCTCCCTCTCTCTGTCTTCCTCTCTCTCTCCCTCTCTCTCTTCCTCTCTGAAATCAATAAAAACGTGTAAAAACACAAAGTCATGAAAAGGATTTTAGGATTTCAATCTATGCAATTGGGGCAGAGGGCAAAGAGGCAGCAGATCCATGCTTCTCTCTCATCCTGGATGTTCCTCTCTCTCTCTCTCTCTCTGTCTTGTTCTCTCTTCCTCTCTGAAATCAATAAAAACATATAAAAACACACAGTCATGAAAAGGATTTTAGGATTTCAATCTATGCAATTGGGGCAGAGGGCAAATATCCACGCTCTGAAGCCACAGCGAGTCGCCTCACAGCCACTGCTCTGAGACTTTAAAAAAAAAATATATATATATATATATATATACACTTTGTATTGATTTCAGGGAGGAAGGGGGAAGGAAAGACAGGTAGAAACATCCATGATGAGAGAGAATCCTGCACCTGTTGCCTCCTGCGTGCCCCCCACCGGGGATCGAGCCTGCAACCCTGGCCGGTGCCCCTGATAGGAATGGAAGCCAGGACCCTTCGGTCCGCAGGCCGGCGCTCTGCCCATGGAGCCACACCGGCCAGGGCTGCTCCGAGACTGCTGTGTGATCTTGCACGTCACGTGATTCCCTGTGTGGGGCGGGGGGAGTCGGCCCCTGAGCCGGGGAGGAGCAGAGACGCCAGACGGGAAAGAGGAAGTAACACTCTCTCTGGCGTAGCGTTTGCCGCGAGTGTCAGTGTGACCTCATGAGGTCGTTCATCTGAAAGAACAAAGTTCCCGGCCCCGTCCAGTGGGCGGCCCGGGGGCCACAGCGAGGAGGCAGCATCCTTTCCCAGGAGGCCCGGGCTCCTCGAGGCCCGGCCGGCCCCAGGGGTGGGCGGGAACCGGGGGCAGGACGGGCATCTCGGCACGCGTGCTGGCGAGGAGGCGTCAGGACCATGAAGGCCACAGGCCAGGGGGACCCGGGGCCCCAGGGACCCCACACCTGGGAGGCCCACGCTGGCCACGCCGTCTCTGACATCTCACCGCGCTCCCGGCGGACAGCGTCTCGCTCTGTGTCCGCCTGCTCGCCCCGGATGGTGCAGGCTGCCGCACTTCTCCTCAGCTGCTGCTGGGCCACTAACGCATCTTCCTCAGGGATTGCTCCCAGCCCGCGCCCCGTTTTTTAAGTTGTTATCTTATCGATTTGGCAGAGTGGATTATATATATATATATATATACACACACACATATATATATATTCACTCTCGATGCGGTCTTTCCCCAGGCATACGTTCTGCCAATGGTTTCTCCCAGTCTGTGGCTGGTCTTTTTTTCACTTTCTTTCTTTTTTTTAAATATATTTTTATTGATTTCTCACAGAGAGGAAGGGAGAGGGATAGAAAGTCAGAAACATCGGTGAGAGAGAGACATCGATCAGCTGCCTCCTGCACGCCCCCCTCCCCCCTCACTACCACTCTGGGGATGTGTCCGCAACCAATGTACATGCCCTTGACTGGAATCGAACCTGGGACCCCTCAGTCCCCGGGCCGACGCTCTATCCATGGAGCCACACCGGTTTCTTCAGCTTTTCACTTTCTTTAAAAGCCTCTTTTGTGCAGCAAAACGTCTATGGCGTCAATATATGGATCCTTTCGGTTGGTGCCGCAGTTGGTACTTCGGGGTCCTGTGAAGACCTCACCGGTCCCCGTGGATGGAGAGGTTGTGCTGTTTCAGCTTGGAGGCTCAGCTCCACATCTGCCAGGAGTGAAGGGAGAGGAGGCCCGGCGGGGGGGCGGGGAGCCGGGGCCACTGAGGGGCCCTGGGTGGGTGGTGCCGCCGGGAAGGGCTGGGCCCCCCGGGAGTTTGCCGAGGCCCCGGGGAGGGGGAGGAGCAGGGTCTCAGGTGGTCTCAGACCGTCCGGAGCGACACTGTTAGCAGCTTCCCCAGCAGCACGGACCCCCTGCGGTCCTCTCCTCATCCGACCTGCGCGGCAGCCTGGCCCGGTGGTCGGCAAACGGCGGCTCGAGAGCCACAGGCAGCTCTTTGGCCCCTGGAGTGTGGCTCTTCCACACAACACCCCGGCCTGGGCGAGTCTCATTTTGAAGAAGTGGCGTTCGAAGAAGTTTAAAAAAGTTTAAAAAATGTGGCTCTCGCCGAAACCGGTGTGGCTCCGTGGATAGAGCATCGGCCTGGGGACTGAAAGGTCCCGGGTTCGATTCCGGTTAAGGGCATGCACCTTGGTTGCGGGCACATCCCCAGTGTGGGGTGTGCAGGAGGCGGCTGATCGATGTCTCTCTCTCATCGATGTTTCTAACTTTCTATCCCTTCTCTCCCTTCCTCTCTGTAAAAAATCAATAAAATAAAATAAAATAAATGTGGCTCTCCAAAGGAATTTCCGTCATTGTCCTGTTGGTGTGTGGCTCTGTGGATGGATGAGTTTGCCGACCGCTGTCCTGGCCGGACTCCTCTCCTGTGGTGCCGGGAAACAAGGGCTGAGGCCCAGAGAAGCTCGGCCACCTGCCCAAGGTCACACAGCAGGCAGGGGGGAGCTCAGGTCGAGCCTGGCCCTGCTGTCTGCTCCCCAGGCAGCGAGGAGACCCCAGTCCCTCACCCCTCTCCACTCACCGAGCGCACACAGGGCCGAGCAGCTGTGCTGTGCTATGGGGATCGGGGAAGACGCAGGAACGGCTGACCAGCTGCTCCGTCCCCCTGAGGTTTCCGCTGGGCCCGGACCCGGGTGCCGATCACTCGGGGCTTCCTGCTCACCCCGCAACACGGCCTTGTCCTGGGATGCGTGCGGTGGAGCAACCGCCATGATCAGATGGCGCCTGGACACAGGGTCCCCGCAGGGGGTCTGTCCGGGGTGGGCAGGAACGGGAGGGAGGCTCAGCCAGGGTCAGGAGCGGCTCGGCGGCCAGCACTCTGTCTTATGGGAAGGAGGGCCCCGTGGTCGCTGCACAAGAGAGGGTGGGGGGGGGGGTCACAGGGCCCCCAGGCCCAGGCCACCTCGCACTGAGGCCCTGACCTTGCTGCCCACCACCCCTCAGCTTCCAGCCTCCGCTGGGCTCCCTCCGGCCTCTGACCTGAGCGTCACCGCGCTCCCGGCTGACAGCGTCTCGTTCTGTGTCCGTCTGCACAGCCCCGGGTGACGTAGGACGATGGGCTTCTCCTCAGCTGCTTATGGGCCATTTCTGACCCTATCCACTGGGCAGCCTGGTGGCCAGGGCACGTGTGTCTGTGACCAGATTTACCAACAAGTGTGGGGGCCCGGCCAGCCGGCGGGGCGAGGAGGCAGGCGTTCGAGGTCTCCCCAGGGAACAGAGGCCCAGGCTGAGGCCCAGGCTGGGGGACAGGCTGGGGGACAGGCTATGGGGGGACAGACGGGACTGGGTGCCCGGCCCCAGACCTCACCGCCTCCGGCTGGGCTCCTTCTCCTCCTCCCGGGGGTGGAACAGGGCGGGAGGGTGGGACGAAGCGGGGTGAGTGGCGTGGCCACTGAGGACGGTTCAGTCCCTGTGGCTCCCGGTCTGAATGGGCTGCAGGCACCCCCACCCCCTGGAGGAGCCCGTGGCCCGGGGGCACCTCCGTCTGAGGGAGGGGGCCCCCACCAGCCGCGCGGCGGGGAGCCCGGGGCCCGGAGGCGGGGGGAGCGCTGGGAGACATCTGAGCGCCCGCGCCCGCGCCGGGGACACGTGGCTTCGCTTAGGCGGCCGCCGCCGCCTGCTTTCTTGTGGGATGCGCCGTCCCGCGTGGCCGCGGCCGGAGGGGAAATGAAAGCCGCCGGGCGGGGAGGGTCCTCGCAGCTTCTCGCCGCGCGCGCGGCCCCCCCGCCCCCCGCTTCCCTTTCAAGTCGGCCCCTCCCCGCGCGCCGCCCGGGCCACATTTGATTCTGATTTGCGCCCGGACTGCGATGACAGGCGGCCCTGGCCGATAATGGACGAGGCGGGCTCCGCGGGGTGAGGCCGGCCCGGCCATCCATCCGTCTTGCTGCCGCCGCTCAGCCAGCGGCCGGCCGGGCGGGCGGGCGGGGAACGGGAGCCGGCAGTGGCCACCCGCCGTCCGCCCGCCCGGACCCGGGCTGCGTGCGGGACGGGGGCCTCCACCACCACGCCGCAGGGTCAGGCTGAGTGACCGCACGTGGCTCGGCCGCCCGCAGCCGCCGTGGCATTCAAGCCAGCGAGCAGGCGGAGCTGGGTCCGGCCCACGGCCCGCGGCCCGCGGTTCCGCCCAGACGGCCAGCAGGTGGGTGGATGGACCTGCTTTGCCGGCGGAGGCAGAAGACACCGCCTCCCGGCTGTCTCCCAGCAGCCTTCGTCCCGGGGGAACGGGGACGCATGCGACATGTCAGGAAGGAGCGGTATCGGTACATACAAAAACACGCCAGCACATGGCAACCGAGTGGCTCTGGTGGGTCGGGAACGGCTCTCAGCCTGAAACAGCGAGAGCGCCCGTGCCGCTGGCGCCCGCAGACGGCAGCTCGATCCTCTGTTTCCCGTTCCCCCCTCTCTGCGCCCTCCCTCCACACCGTGCCATGGACTCAGCTTCACTGCCCGGGGCGTGGCCATCAGCCCCAGAGTCCTGACCCCAGGGTGCAGGAAGTGACTGTGCCGGCTCCCAGTCTGGCTGCAGGGCCCCCCCTCCCCCCGCTCTCCCGGCCTCGCTCCTCCCCGGGGGGACGTGCCAGGCGAGCTAGGAGACTAGGGGCACACAGAGCACTGGGTCCCAGTCGGCTCCACTCAGGCTGTCCAGGGTGCGGAGCTCCGGTCTGCCCAGCGCCCGAGCCTCAGGGGCCTGCTGTGCAGCCACAGCTGAGTGGCCAGAGGCCTGCCTGGCGTGGCGTGGGCACCGGTTGTCCTGCCTCTTCCTCCCTCATCCCCTCACTGGCCGGACAGACCGTCGGCCCCTTCGGGTTCCATTCCTCTCAGGACACTCGGCTCGTGGTTTGGCTCCACTCGGCTCCTCCCACGGCAGGACGCACAGCCGCAGGGCAGAGCTCGGACGTGGCAGGCTGGGGCCCAGCCCAGCAGCTGCGGCCACAGCACAGACCGGGAGGGCAGCGACCTCCTTTCCCACGGGGTGGGGGGAGGGTGGACTCAGACCAGCACCCGCGTGCCGGAGCCGCGGTCAGACACTCGCCCTGAATGCTGAGCGGGGGGCACGCCGCGGGCATGAAAGAGGGGGTGCGGGCAGGAGGCAGCGGCCCCGCGGCCGGGGGCACCGTGCCAGCCCCATGCGGGGTGTCCTCGGGGCTTGGCCGGATCTGCCCTCCCCCCAGGAGAGCGAGCGGAGAGACACTGCCAAGTGCAAATTTGACAACCAGACGCCATGCTGGGGCGCGCGGACAGCTCCGCGGCTTTGATCCCCCGATTTGCTCGCTGTCGGCCCCGCTTGCCGGCTGCCCCGGGTCTGTTTTCCATTTCGGGTTCAGCTGTGCCCTCCTTGACGGGAGATCGGTTTTCAGGCCCCAGCAGACGGAGCAATGGGCGTGAGGAAAGGCCTGCCCGCCCTCCCCCCGGCGGGGTTCCCCTCTCACGGGGGGGCCCCCCCGGGGCTAAGACAGGGTCCTGGGAGTCACGGGAAAGAGCGGAATGTGCTCCGGGGTGGAGACAGAGCCGCGCTGGGGTGGAGGGTCCCAGCGTGGCTGGGCGGGACCGCGGCGTGGCTCCTGTGCCCACTGCCAGCAGGATGGGCAGGGGAGGCCCCGGTGGCCAGGCTCCATGAGGCCTCTGAGAGGTCTGGTAGAGCAGCAGGTGGGAGTCCTGAGGGGGGACATGAGCTGGATGAAGATGGGCAGGGATCTTGACCTTGATGGTTTCAAGGGGAAGGTTGTTGAATAAACCCATGGGTGGATGGAAGGTTAGATGGGTGGGTGGTTCGATGGGGAGGTGGATGGATGGGTGGGTGGGTGGATGGTTGAGTGGATGGATGGGTGAAGGGATGGACGGATGGATAGGTGGGTAGATGGGTGGGTGAGTAGGTGGATGGACGGGTGAATAGGTGGGTAGATGGATTGATGGAAGGATGGATGGATGGATGGATGGATGGATGGATAGTTAGATAGGTAGATAGATGAATGGGTGGTTAGGTAGGTGGATGAATGGATGGGTGAGTGAATGGATGGATGGTTAGATGGGTGGATGGATGAATGGGTGGTTAGGTGGGTGGATGAATGGATGGGTGAATGGATGGATGGTTGAATAAGTGGGTGGGTGGATGGTGGATGGATAGATGGGTGAATAGGTGGGTGGGTGG
>PVJN01028501.1:6663-27258 GCA_004026805.1 Lasiurus borealis
TTTTTTTTTTTTTTTTTTTGTTCAACAACAAATGTGTACCGTCTTCTTCTTCATGGAAAAATAAGACATCCCCTGAAAATAAGACCTAGCGCCTCTTTGGGAGCAAACATTAATAGAAGACACTGTCTTATTTTCGGGGAAACAGGGTACTTGTGCTCTGTTGGGAAAGTGCCCACTCACATGTCGCCTCTGTCGCCTCTCTGGGGCCATCCTGGCTCATCCAGCCCCCAGCAGGCCCGCCGTCTGCCTGACACGGCCGGCCGGCTGAGCAGACGGCGGGAATCCTGCGTTAGCTCCAGGACTGGGGCCCGCCACCAGGCTTCCTGCTGGTCCGGGGAGCAGCCGAAGCCGACACAGCCGCACCTGCCTCGTGGGCAACATTACAGACATTTACATAAGTGCCTCTTCCTGCAGGAGATGGTGCGTCCTATAAAAGCAAAGACCCTCCTCATGCTCCATTGCTCCTCCTTGCTCGGGGCCAGGCCTGGCATCTGGAATACACAGACACCCCCTAGGCAGCTGGAGGCGTGAGTGGACGCAGAGGAGACAGGTGTTTATTGGAACAGGAGAGAAGAAGAGGCTCTAGAAGAGTGGTCACCAAGGACTCCGCACACACATCTGTCCCAAGCAAACTGGTATCAGTAGCTGGCACCGAAAAATAAACGTTTTAAAATGGCAAGTCGTCGGGGGAGGTTGCTCGGGAGAGAGAGAAAGGTTGAAAAAAAGGCGTTACCTGCAAGAGCAGCTCAGATGAGGCCAAGGGGGCCCCAGGGACAGGGGTGTTTAAAGGCAAAGAAAACTCTCCCGTTGGTTATCGGCCTCCATCGGTGGTTCTCAACCTCTTTTTTTTTTTTAAACATATTTTATTGATTTTTCACAGAGAGGAAGGGAGAGGGATAGAGAGTAAGAAACATCAATGAGAGAGAGACATTGATCAGCCGCCTCCTGCACGCCCCCTACTGGAGGTGTGCCCGCAACCAATGTACGGGCCCTTGACCGGAATCAGACCTGGGACCTTTCAGTCCCCAGGCCGACGCTCTATCCACTGAGCCACACCGGTTTGGGCTCAACCTTTTTTAATGCTGTGACCTTTTCATACAGTTCTTTACGTTGTGGTGACCCCCAACCATAAAACTTTTTTCGTTGCTACTTCATCACTGTCATTTTGCTACTGTGAACGAATCATCATGTAAATATCTGTGTTTTCCGATGGTCTTAGGCGACCTTGGTGGCGGTTCTCAACCTGTGGGGTCGCGACCCGCAGGTTGAGAACCGCTGCTGTAGAGCCTGAGACCAGCAGAAAACACAGCGCTGTTCTGCTTTAAATGCCTGTCTCCTGGTATCTCTGAATTATTCCCGATGCCCAACGCAATTTTCCCCACAAAATAGAAACTCGATATCAAGACTCACTTACCAGCGAGAAGTTCAAGACGCGGCGTCAAGCGCTGCTCCTCCCGAAGGCAAAGGCTCGCCCTTGCAGAGCGACAGTCGGACACGGCGCCGCCGCCCAGCAGACGGGGCCCCGCCGCGGGCCGTGGGGGCCGCGCTCCCGGCGGGCGGGCCTAGAATTTCCCTCCTTCGCTCACCCACTCAGGCCCCGGGCGCCCCCCCAGACGCGCCGCCCCCGGGGGAAGGCGCCTCACTGCCTCACTCCCGCGCTCCCGCCGCCGCCGCCGCCGCCGCCGCCGCCAGCGTCGACTTCCGGGACGCGCGCCTCCGTTGCCTGGCAACGAGGGCGGGCCTTGGCGGCGGCGGCGGCGGCGGCGCGCGGGGGGCGGGCTCTCGGGCTCCCGCCGCCGCAGCCCGCGGGCCGCGCATGCCCCGGCGCTCGCTCCGGATGCGGTCGTTGGGCGCCGGCGCCCGGGTCGCGGCGGCGTGCGAGGCAGGATGCTGCGGCGCAGCCTGGAGCACCGGTAACCCCGCCGCCGGGCCCGCCGCTCCGGGAGGCGGGATGGCGAGGGGGGGTCCCGCCGGCCGGATGCGGCCCCCGGCTCCTCTGTCCCCCCGGGGGGCGGGGGCCTCCGCGCCGAACTCGAGCCGCGGCCGGCGGCGGGGTCCTGCGCGCGGCGCCGTGGGGCCTCCTCCCCGCCCCGCGCCCCCCGATGGCGGGCCCCGTCCCCCTCGAGCAGCAGCCGCACTGAGCTGTCCCCTCGCGGCGATGCGCGCCCCCCCGCCGAGGAGAGGGGGGCCCGGGGCGCCGGGAGGAGGGGGATCGGCCTCGGAGAAGCGGCCACAGGCCCCGGCGATGTCGGCCTCGCCCCGGGGACGGGGAGCTGCAGCCGCGGTGCCGGGCGGAGAGCGATGCGCCCTGTGTGAGTGTGTGTGTGTGTGTGAGTGTGTGACCCCCTTTTCCCTGTCCCCCCGCCCCCCGCAGGGACGCGCAGACCCGGCAGCTGCAGAGCGCCGTCGGCACGGTGGAGCGGCACTTCGGCGAGCTGTGCCAGATCTTCGCCGCGTACGTGCGCAAGACGGCGCGCCTGCGCGACAAGGCGGACCTGCTGGTGAACGAGGTGAACGCCTACGCCGCCACCGAGACGCCCAACCTCAAGCAGGGCCTCAAGAGCTTCGCCGACGAGTTCGCCAAGCTGCAGGACTACCGGCAGGCCGAGGTGGGGGCCAGGGGGGGGGGGGACCCGGCGTCAGGGTTAGGAAGGCATGCGTGCATGCATGAATGGATGAATGAAAGGAGGAGGCTGGAATGCATGCATGCATGAACGAGCGAGTGAATGAATGCGTGCATGAATGAATGAGTGAATGAATGAATGAAAATAGGAGGCTGGAATGCATGCATGCATGCATGAATGAATGAAAGGAGGCTGGAATGCATGCATGAATGAATGAATGAATGCATGAATGAAGGAATGAATGCATGCATGAGTGAGTGAATGAATGAATGAATGAATGAATGAAAGGAGGAGCCCGGAGGCACCGGGAGGAGGACGTCCAGGTCCTCTGCAGGGCACGCGCGCGCCTTGGGTGGCACAGCTGCCTGATCCTGCCGGGGGGGTGACACTGTGTGTGTGTGAGTGTGTGTGTGTGTATGTGTGAGTGTGTGTGAATGAGTGTGTGTGTGTGAGTGTGTGTGTGTGTGAGTGTGTGAGTGAGTGTGTGTGTGTGTGTGTGTGTGTGTGTGAGAGAGAGAGAGAGAGAGAGAGAGAGAGAGAGAGTGTGTCTCTGGGCAGCTCCCTGTTATTTTTGCCATTGTCCCCACCTAATCTGTAGGGCAGCGGTTCTCAACCTGTGGTAGCGACCCCTTTGGAGGGGGTGAGCAATATTTTCACAGGGGTCGCCTAAGACCCTGGGAAAACACAGATGCGATTCATAGCACTTGCAAAATGACAGCGATGAAGTAGCAGCAAAAAAATCATTGTATGGTTGGGGGTCACCACCGCAGGAGGAGCTGTGTTAAAGGGTCGCGGCCTTAGGAAGGTTGAGAACCCACTGCTGGAGGAGGTCTTGACATCTGGACTTTGCCCCCGTGGCCTCTCCCAACTGTTGGGCAAGGAGGGTTCTTAAACACAATGTGATGGGGGTTGGGGGGGCGCAGAGAGAACGGGGGCGGGACGTGTGCCTTGCGGACAGGTAAGTGCCAGGTGTGTCTGCAGATGGGAGGCATTGGGGATGGACATCTAAATCAGTTGACAAATGGGCCAGAGGTCTTGGCTGTTTTCTTGGCGCAGGGAGTGGACCCAGGTGCCACTGAGCGGGAGGAGACGGGCACGGATCTGTATGGTGAATGCAAGCCAGGGAGACTTGGTGGTGGTGAAACTGTTTGCCTTCCAAAAGCCCCTTTTTTTTCCCTTGAATACCGCACAAGGACTTTCACGTACATGTATTCAGGTTTTAAGACAGGTTCACTTGTCAGAAGTTGGCCACTGCTTCTTTGACCCTTTTTCTCCTTAGTGCTTTTGATCTTTATTTCTAAAGCCTGAAACAGAAATTTCAGTGATTAAAAAAAAAAAAAAAAAAAAAGCCAAAACCGGTTTGGCTCAGTGGATAGAGTGTCTGAAAGGTCCCAGGTTCGATTCCGGTCAAGGGCATGTACCTTGGTTGCTGCGGGCACCTCCCTAGTAGGGAGCGTGCAGGAGGCAGCTGATCAATGTCTCTCTCATCGATGTTTCTAACTCTCTCTCCCTCTCCCTTCCTCTCTGTAAATATATTAAAAAGTTTTTTAAAAAATGAGTATAAAGATTGTTGAGCCTATAATTGCTATTCATACAGGAACGTGAGTACGTAGTCATGTTTGGGTGTACTTTTCTGGAAAACGGCTGAGCTTTGTCAGACACTTTTTGTCACAAACAAGCAGCTCTCACAGTTACACGTGACTGGTGGCTCCCTATTTCGGGAATCATTTCTACTGACCGGGAACCCTTAACGTCCCTTGTTGACCAGTCGCGTCCACGTCCCTCTCTAGAAAACCTCTATGCTATTTATCAAATAGCAAAGTGAACTGATTCAGCCTTGTTCTCCTTTTTATCCCCTTGCTTACCAAGTGGTGGAGGTGCTAATGAGCAAAAGGTAGGCGGCGAGGAGAACAGAAAAAGCCTTGGCTGACCCTTCCACTGAGAGATCGTGTATGGGTTATTCAAAACGGTGTAGGCCAGTGGTCGGCAAACCCATCAGTCAGCAGAGCCAAATAGCAGCAGGACAACAACTGAAATTTCTTTTGAGAGCCAAATTTTTTAAACTTAAACTTCTAACACCACGTCTTTAAAATAGACTCGCCCAGGCCATGGTATTTTGTGGAAGAGCCACACTCAAGGGGCCAAAGAGCCGCATGTGGCTCGTGAGCCGCAGTTTGCCGACCACGGGTATAGACTAAACTATCCTGAATATTCATGGCTTTGACGTTAGGATTCCTAACACTGAAATGCTCAATGAGAACTTGATTTTCTTTGTTTTCCTAAAATCTTTTCAAATGAAACATTCAGATACATTTTATTTCTAAAAGTTGAAGAAAAATCAATATGAAATGTACTCACTGTTTATCTATCTCAACATGTATTATCAATAAAAGCCCTTTTCCTGCTACAAAGAGTAATACTTGTTCTTAAACAGTTAAATACCTGTCAGCTTGTATTACCTATCCTGAAAAAGAAAACTTTAATGTCCAGAAGTTATTTTTCTTATGCCATATACTTGCTTTAAAAAAAAAAAATCCACTTCTTTAAAAATCTATTAGTAAAAGAATTGCCCAATATGTGATAAAAGCTGTATGTTTCAAAAGTGTTTACTTCTAAATAAAAGAGATCAACCGTACAGTTGACAGCTCAGGAGCATTTATCTTATTCCCTAAGCGTTGATGATTTATGAATGGCTTCCCAGAAAAAAAAAAATCGCAGCTAATACAAATGGGCTTCTAAGCTTTCTTGATTTTTGAGATTTGTGTTGCTTTAAATGTTTCCAATATGCTGTATCTTTCAGCTTTGCTTTGCTTTTCTTCTCTGGAAGATGGAGAATATATATTTAAAGTACCCAACACTGTGCTAAACACACTCACACTGGCAACTGTCTTAAAATTTGAGCTGTCTTGCCGCTGGTGTGGCTCAGTGGTTGAGCCTTGACCTATGAACCAGGAGGTCACAGTTCAGTTCCGAGTCAGGGCACATGCTCAGTCCCCAGTGGGGGGTTATGCTCTCTCATCATTGAAGTTTCTATCTTTCTCTTCTCTCCCTTCCTCTCTGAAATGAAATCAATAAAAATATATTTTTTAAAAATGATTGAGATGCCTTGAAACTTACCCAAAAGCTGCGCACTGTGCGGTACAGAAGGCGTGCAGAGACGGTGTGGCAGGGACGAGCTCCTTGGAAACCTGAGAGATTTCCTTGCCATCTTGTGCACCAGGTGGTTTTCTGTTGTCCTGGTTACTATACAGCTTACCGGTTTTTTAAGGTGTTTAAGGTCAGATTGTGAGTCTGACCAGTTCTAGTGATGACTGAAGATAAGTTGAACTGTGACATTTTAAGTTGAACATTTTTTCAGTTAGTCTGTATAGTAACTATTTTTAGGTTAAACAGCACAGCTTTGACTTCAGAATTGAAATTCTGATCTATGTTTCTTTTCAGTTATATTTTATAATTTTAATAGGTTGAAAGACTTGAAGCCAAAGTAGTTGAACCATTGAAAGCTTATGGAACCATTGTAAAATTGAAACGAGTAAGTAAATTCATTGTTTTCCTGCTATTGTTAGGTATCCTAGCAAAAAGTATGAGATTCCCAATAATTGGTTCTTTTGATAAAAAGTACAATGTCGTGTTTAATCATTTTTTATACCCTCTGAAGAGATATTTCCTAGAACTTTGAAGATAAAAGATGTTTTTAGTGAGCTTACTAAGTATAACACTGTAGCAACATAAAGCAATATTTTGTTTATTATGGACACTTCATATTTATAGTCTGTAGACTATCTGAACAGAAATTATTTTATCAATTAATTATACTCAAAAGTATAACATATGGGTTTATACTTTTGTTTTAGAGAAGGTAATAAAATATAGACTGAAAATGGGTATAGCAAAATTCTATTTTTTTAATTGAGGTATAGTTGACATAACACTAGTTTCACGTGCACAACATGATTTGATAATCGTATATATTGTGAAATAATCTCCACAGAAAGTAGTTAACATCTGTCACCATAATTACAATTTTTGTGTGTGTGAATAGGGTTTTAAGATCTACCTCTTAGCAACTTTCAAACTGGGCTATTACGTTTTGGAAAATACATGTTTAAAGTATCCAACCCTGGCTAATATAGTCACCATGCTGTATATTACATCCTCAGAGTTCTATTTTTTTAAAAAACTTTTATTGAGGTATAATTTACATGTGATAAAATTCTCCCATTTTAAGTCTTCATTGAATTTTGACAAATGTGTATATATAACCACTACCAAAATTATATATGTGTAAATATATATATATATGTGTATATATATATATACACACATATGTATATATACTGTATACATATATGTATCTGTGTGTACATGGCTATAATTTTGCATTGTAATTATCTGGTCATTATCATTTTGAGAGGATAGTAAAGAAATACATACATTTGCATACGTGTACATAGAGGTACACACTAATTACACACTAATTCCTGTGGTAATGATGCCTGGATCAAATAAGACCATTCTCCCATTCTTAAGTCAGAGTGTGTGTATTTTATTTCTAAAATCACAGATTATTATTGACAAAAAATGCCTATTTGCAGGATGACCTCAAAGCAACATTAACAGCAAGGAACCGAGAAGCCAAACAGTTAACTCAGTTAGAAAGAACACGCCAGCGAAACCCATCTGACCGACACGTGATTGTATCCTTTGAATTTTGATCTTTAAAAAAACATTTTGTAAGGTATGCAGTACAGAATATATATGGAAATTATGCACTTTTACTTTTAAATGAGCAGAGAATCTATAATAAAAGCATAATATGCAAATCAACTGAACAGCCAAATAGCTTAACGACCATCTGGATGATCTTCCAGATGAAGCCACCAGGGCTGCGAAAGCCTACTCTTGCATGAATTTCATGCACCGGGCCTCTAGCTTGAATATAATAGTCAAAAAGGAATAACACATTCATGAATTTCCACAATAAAAAATTAGGTAATTTTAAAGAGAATACATTATTAATTCAGTCCCCTTATATTGTTTTTCACAGTAGATAATATTCAAAAAATAAAACATACATGTAAAAATGTTTTTATAAAAAGTACAAGATTCTGAGATTTTTTTTCAAATGATAATAACTACTAATTATAAAATTAAAGATCTATGATTAATTTTAAGTTAGCAATGCTATCTGCCCTGTTTTTTAAAAAGGAAAAAAAAATTTTTTTTGCCAAAATAATTCCTTTATCTTAAAAAACAAAATGAAAACACTATATGAAACCACAGATACGACTGCTGGTCAAACCCTGAGGAGATTCAAAAAGTGTAATTTTAAAAAGGAAAGGAAATTTTTTTTGTTTGCCAAAATAATTCCCTTTATCTTAATAAACAAAGTAAAAACACTATATGAAACCACAGATATGACTGCTAGTCAAACCCTGAGGAGATTCAAAAAGTATAACAAAGTGTTCTAGACAGGAGTGTCTACTGTAACAAAGGTCTTCTGTGAGAATGACTGTTTCTTAAACTGGAGTGTGCCTTGTTCACGACTAAACGAAAGAATAGCAAATCGCCAGCATCTGGGATACGTGCAATTGTATAGAAAGTACTAATTTATCCCACTGCCTCTCTCCCATTTCTTATGTCTCCTTCCTACTCCCTTAAGGTTTTTACTGCCCAGCTCAGCCAGAAACCACCCGAGTGGCGGCTCTTGGGGGTCACTTGAGGTTCCAGATCACCTCCATTCCTGAGGGGAACCCCCTGAGCAGTGATTTAGGGCTGCGCCAATTGCCTGGTCCGCCTTCCTTTGGACCAAAGGTACATACGCCCAACCTTGTAATGAGCAAAAATGGGCAGCCACGGGGCTGGGACCACCCACTGGAGGCTGGGACAGGGACATAGACAGAACTTGAGGCTTGACATCTACAAACCAGAGAGAAGAGAGGTTGGGTTTTAAGTCAGTCAGACAAAGAATGTTCGAAAATGTATGACTGACAAATAGGGACTGAGGCCGAGGCCAGGGGATGTCACTAGTTTTTAAAAATCAAGTCAGAGGTCACAGTTTTGTTTGGTTTGTAGAAGAGCACTTAAAGGCAGAAAAAATGTCACCTCTGCAATCCGGAGGGTTGGCGAGATTGAGTGAGAGGCATCAGTATTGACCCACAACACAAGAAATGGATTTACTCCTAAAACACAGATGTTACTGATTCAGATACTGCTCTTTAAACACTGCCGTGGGGGAAGTACTTTGTACCATAGATAAAACGGGTCTGCAGATCCACAGGGGGAGGAAAATGCAGCAACTGGAGAGCTTACTGCTCTAGGTGAATGGCTGTGCTCACTGGGAAAGATCTGTGAATCCAGTGGATTTTGACAACCTCAGACAAGAAAACAACAATCTACATATAAATGTATTTGATAAAATATATATGTAAATATATTCAGTCATAGCATAGAATATTAATCAGGATAGACCCTTAAAATATATCAAACCACTCAAAAGCATATTAAAGTTCAATACATATATATATATATAAAAGCCTAAGTGACCAAATGACCGTTTGACCGGTTGCTATGATGCACACTGACCACCAGGGGGCAGATGCTCAAGGCAGTAGAGGCCTCTCCCTGGGTCCCCACAGGGCACGCCCAGGGACCCCACCAGCGCTCAGGCACCAGGCCTGTGGTATAAAATAAAATGACGTGCTCCAATGCAAGAGGGTAAGGTAAAAAAGAACCCTAGGGCTCTCTCTGCCTCCTCTCTCCTTAAGACCAGGGGCTTCTGAACAAGCTGCCTGGATCCCAAGTTCAAAAACATCAGCCTGACTCGCCCCTTTATAAGCTGTTTTGCACTCGTGAGATATACTGCTATTCATAAAGTCATATCATTTTGATCAAAACCATTTTCTACTCACATCAGTATAGGATTTTGAAGAATTTTCAACAAAAAGAAATCTATATCCTCTTTGATAAAACTACCTGTGTAACTTTGGGCAAGATGTTACGCTGGAATGAAAGGAGTTGAGACTTGCAGAAATGAAGAGTAGCTGCGGGGGGTGGTAGGTTAAGATACTGATGTCACAGTAGCTTCTGCTTCCCTATCTGTTCCTCCTTTAGCCAAATCTAAAGGTTTCCTTCCTTCCAAAATCTAAAAGGAAACTCTCAATAAGCGACAAGGGGAAAGATGTGAACCAAAAGAAAGACTTACAGGAAAAGAATCGCCTGAATCACAAATAATACTAAGAAATTAGTCTGCTTGAAACTCTCATTAGTAAAAGTTTAACTTGCATCAAATAACTAGAAGCAATTTTTTCATTCTAATGAATCTTCTGGGAGCTCTATTTTACTTTTCAATTTTCTGTGATGAAGTTATATTTTTTTAAAATCCCCAGCCCAGTAACATAGAGAATTATTTTTGGTTAAATAGTTATGATTACAGTTAAAAGTTTGTGTGGTTTTAAAAAATTTTACACCCTATGGCAAATGCACGCACACGTGTACACACACACACACACATAGGTATAAATGAATATATTTTTAAATGTTTAGCATCTTGAAATTGTTTAGTTAACCTAATTGTAAGAATATATAATCAATATGTAGTTATAATTCATGTATAAATGTAAGAATATATAATTCTTTAAGAGTACTAGTATATAATTTTAATTTATTGAAAAAAAAACTGTTCTCTTTGAAATGTATTTTTTCCTTTATGACAAATTTCAGTCACAGGTGGGTAATAAAGTGGTGTGTCGAGATGGATCCTTAGAGTAAACCGTTTTACTTATTTCAATTTATACATTTTCTTGACAAAAAAAGCAAGGGCTAAATGTCAATATTACGTGTCAAAAATGGTGGCTGATGCAAATTTTCCTCATGGATTATTTAATGATTACATGTGATACTTTTCAGCAAATACAATACTAACATAGGAAATTAAACTTTGTTAAAAAGAACTGAATCAGAAAATTGGTCTGTCTTTTAAAATATCTATGTTATTATTTAACAAAAAGCTCTTAAATATTTTTGGGTAACTGTTGTCCTTGAAAGAGCTGCTTTTTTAAAAGAAACACCTGATTACACTGGGGAGGTTCTGCACTTTCCAGAATTGCAGCCACAAGCTAATATATTGCTATTGAGCTCTTGAAATGTGACTAGAGTAACTGAGAAACCAGATTTTAAATTTTCACTTAATTTTAATCAGTTTAAGTGTATAGAGCTGCGTATGGCTAGTGCCATTGATTGTACAACACAGATCTAGACAGTATAAGTACTTATTATAATATACGAAGTAAAGCACTAGACTTGTCATCGAATTTATTAGTTATTGGTGTATATATAATGTTTCATGTAATAAGCATTAACTAATGTAACAGTATAATAGTTAACTTATATGAATATGCAAATAGAAACTCAATGTAATACATATTTTACTCCACCTGATTAGAATATTACAGAATTAGAAATATTTACTGCATTTGGAAAAACTAGAAATTTGAAAATATTCAAATCACAAGCCCTTTGTTTTGGGGGGAAACAGGGATAAAGGGGAGATAAATAATGAGAAAAATAATACTATGGGTGGCACACAGACGGTGAAATATGAAAGAAGTAGAAAAAAACATAATTGTTTTATAATAAATCATCCAAAGGTGATATAGGAGGGAAAATTATTTAATAGAAAGAAAGTTTTGTTTTCTTTTGTTTAAGATCATGAATCATGTAACTTCACAGATTTAACTTTATTTATTCTGCATGTGCCTTTTATATAGATCATTTTATGTAGCAAAAAATATTATCAGACATTTATACTGTTACGCCAAAAAGCCAGTACTGCAATGGTAGCATTTACAAAGACTCAAGTTAATAGATTCTGACTCGATTTTTTTTTTTTTCATACCTTTTGTTGGGCAATACTTCTGTAGGCAGAAACCGAATTACAGAGAGCGACCATGGATGCTACGCGAACAACTCGGCAGCTGGAGGAAACTATCGACAATTTTGAAAAGCAGAAAATAAAGGATATAAAGGTAATAAAGTAACTGTTTTCTAACCTTTATGCTTTATTTAAATTTATGAAAAATTTAAATTACTGAATTTTTTACTTTTCAATTACAGTTGCTATTCAGTGGTATTTTGTATTAGTTTTGAGTATTCAGCGTAGTGGTTAGACATTTATATAACTTACAAAGTGATTTACCACCCTCCCCTCCCAATAAATCTTACACCTGTCAGATACCACGTATAGTTATTACAATATTACTGACTACATTCCCTAAGCTGTACTTTAAATCCCCGGGACTATTTTGTAACTGCCAATTTGTATTTCTTACAACCTCGGGTTTTACCCAGTCCTCACCTTGTGGGATTGCAAACTGGCGCAGCCACTATGGAAAGCATTCCAGTGGTTCCTCAAAAAATTAAAAATAAAACTACCTTATGGTTTAGCAATCCTACTTCTGGGTATTATCTGAAGAGATCCAAAATACTAATTCAAAAAGATATATGCACCCCTGTGTTCATCGCAGCATTATTTACAATAGCCAAGGTATCCAATTGATAGATGAATGGATAAAGAGGAGGTGGGAAATATATACGATGCAATAATACAAGCCATAAGAAAGAATGAAGTCTTACTATTTGTGACAACGTGGATAGATCTAGAAGGTATTATGCTAAGTAAAATAAGACAAAAAAAATCAAATATCATGTTATTACACTTATATGTAGAATGTAAAGAACAAAATAAAACAGAAACAGACTTCTAAAGAATAGCTTACTCTGATTTTTTTAGCCGAGCCTGTGTGAAAAAGACATTTAAAAAATATATCAGATGTTACTTTCTTTTGGAAAAAATGCCATAAAGGGGGCAACACATCCAACCAGAGACCAGATATTCAATTTTTTATCACAAATACTATTTAATCAAAGGGAACATTTATTATGTTTTTATGTACCAGGCACTGTTCCAGGCACTTTATATAAATTCTAATCCTTACAGCAACCCCATGAGAATGAGGTGGCATTATCCATATTATCTAAAAAAATAAGCAGAGGGCCGAGACCAGTTTGGCTCAGTGGATAGAGTGTCGGCTTGTGGACTGAAAGGTCCCAGGTTCGATTCCGGTTGGGGGCATGTACCTTGCTTGCAGGCACATCTCCACTGTGGGATGTGCAGGAGGCGGCTGATAGATGTCTCTCTCTCATCGATGTTTCTGAGTTTCTATCTCTCTCCCTTGCTCTAAGAAATCAATAAAATATATTTAAAAAAAAAATAAGCAGAGGTATAAAGTAGCTTATCCAGATATAGACAAAACTTGAACTATAAACCAATTACATATTTTAGAAATCTTTGCTTCCCATTATAATAAAAATATACTATTATTAATCTTTATAGCATAAATATTTCTAGTAACTACACATTTTTAAATAAATAGGTGAAGGATAACTAACCATATAAACTGGAATCCATCGTGATAAGGGGTCACAATTGCCTTTTTTATTGTAACACCTCAGGCCGTTTGAACCTTTGAGGACCGTGAGTCCAGAAGGTCTTCGTGGCTTGTTTATGACCCTGTTGTGTCCTATCATCAAGTCGTTTGATTTACTGCAGATTTTCCTGTCATTTCACAGCTATTAACAAAGACACATCCTGCTTTCAAAAAGTTATGTTCTCATCAATAAGCATTTTCTTACACTTAATTATATCATTCTTCTCTCCAATCTGTGAAACAAAATCTATTTGCACCTTTCTTTTTTTTTTAATATATTTTATTGATTTTTTACAGAGAGGAAAGGAGAGGGATAGATAGAACCATCGATGAGAGAGACATTGATCAGCTGCCCCTGCACGCCCCCTACTGGGGATGTGCCTGTAACCAAGGTCCATGCCCTTGACCGGAATCGAACCTGGGACCTTTCAGTCCACAGGCCGACGCTCTATCCACTGAGCCAAACCGGTTTCAGCAACTTGCACCTTTAATTTCTTTAATTCCCTGCCAGTGTCAGAATGTCAGTTTCCCGGGGAGCCAGGTTCTAAGGTCTCTGGTTTGGTCCTGAGGCCCAGAGAACCTTGTTTAAAGCTCAGGTCAGTCTTGGTTCTGTTGTGTCCTGGTAGGTTGCTACGCATGACCAGCATCTCAGGAAGCTGCCTGAGACAGACGTCTTCACTGAGACGGGAGAGGAGGAGGAGGATGTAATATTTGGCTTTAACCTAAAAAGGGAGAACAGAGACTCGGGGGGTAAGGCCTGGTTCCGCTGCCACTTACAGGTTCCCTCGGTGACGGGAATCCAATTCCTGGTCCTCACCGGTGTCCTCGGGCCTGCAGGCTTCCTCCACTCGTGGCCATCGTGTCTGAGCTTTGGGCGCATGGCCCTTCGGGTGTTTAATTCCCTGCGCACCAGCAACAGAAACAAGGCAAGAGCGAGTGCAGTCTTCCCGCTGCCATGTCTAATGCATGCCTGGCTTTCCTGCAGAACCATTTGTTGAAGAGACTTCTTCCTCCAGTGACTAGTTTTGGCACCCGTGTTGATCTTTTAGATATTTAACTCAGTTGATGTGGTTTTGTTTCTGGACTCCCATTCTTTCTTTGATCTATAAGGTCTATCCTTATGCCAGTACCATATATCTTGATTAATTAGCATTACTTGGTATTAAGTTTTAAAATCAGAGTGTATGTGTTCTTCCTCTTTGATATTTCTTTTTTTTTATGTATTTTATTGATTTTTTACGGAGAGGAAGGGAGAGGGATAAAGAGTTAGAAACATCAATGAAACATCTAACAGCTGCCTCCTGCACACCCGCTACTGGGGTGTTTGATGTTTCTCTCTCATCGATGTTTCTAGCTCTCGGTCCCTCTCCTTTCCTCTCTGTAAAAAAATCAATAAAATATATTTTAAAATACCAGCTTCAGAACTGAGCTGCTTTACCTAATACTTATAGGCATGTGGCAACAGTACGTAATGGCATACATTTAACTCAATATTTTTTATTACAAGTGTCAATTACAAAGTATAAGTAGAACTGACTAAAAAAAATAAGAGGTAAGTACATGGTAAGGGAGGAAATATTTTGCATAATTTGAAGGTTTTACTGCAAAAGTTCTTACAACTATTTTTATTTGCCCTATAGTAAAAAAAAAAAAAATACCTCTGTATTCCATAAAATGGCAAGACTATAGTAAGGAATAACTTCAGTACATTCACAATGCAATTTTTGATGGTTTAAATTCAAATCTTTGTGTTTTTTTAGACCATATTTTCAGAATTTATCACTATTGAAATGCTGTTTCATGGCAAAGCTTTGGAGGTCTTCACTGCTGCCTACCAAAATATACAAAAGATTGATGAAGAAGAAGATTTAGAGGTAGGATTTTTTCTATCTAAGCTTAGTACTTCTGTTAGTATGGAAATTTTTAAGAGAGAGTTTATTTGGGTAAAAATATCTTAAAATTAGAATTCTACAATGTTTAATTTGTTGATTTTGTTATTGTACTAAATACAAATAGCTGAACGTATGATTTTTCTCTGTATTTTTAACTTTCCAAATTAGCCAGTGAAGTTTTATGAGATACCAGTAAAATATAATCTAAATAAAGCCATTACATGAAATAATGCATCATTTTAACATAATGGTAATATAAGTCACTTCAGTGTGCTAAGAGCATTCACTGATTGGAACTAACATTTGGGTGTTTATAGCATGCAGCACCCAAAGCTTTAGGTGCATTTTCTCATTCCCTCCTTAATCCTGTGCGTGAGGTCGGTGCTGTTATTCTCATTTTAGAGCTACAGAAACAGGTTTGGAGGCTTTAAATAACTTGTCCATGGACATTTAGCGAGTAAATAGAGAATCAGGATTCTAACCAGTTTTCCGTTAGCCATGAAATAAACATAAGTGTGTGTGTATGTGCTATACTAGTAAATATGGCTTGTTTTGTATCAAGCCATATAGTTAAATGCAAATCAATCTGATTGGCCAACTAACAGTAGAGCAATTTACTATCAAAAGCTGGCTACAGTAAGCATATCTGAAGAATTTATGTATGTCTACCCTCTTACCTTCCAAAGGGAGTGGGAGGGGAAGCACAACAGCATTTTTGTTAAAATAGATAAAATACTCGAGACATACTTTGTACATATTGTCTACAGTGGAAATGCAAAAGGCCAGGCATTCTCAAGCTAGAACTGGAATTCTGTAGTAAGTGGTGGGATTTGGGAGTGTCTGCCATTTGACAATTTTGAAGATTCCCCCAATTTCTTTACTAACTTAACTTATACTAACTTAACTGGTTCCAGGAAATTTAATAGAGTAAAACCAGATTGTGTGAAAAAAGATTCATGGGAATTTAGTTCGTGTAGTTTTCCAATGCCAAAATATTTTTTGTAACTCATACATGATCACAGTTATATTTACTGTCTGTCAACAGATGGCTTCCTAAGTGTCCATTTCCCCTAAGTTCTAAAGCTATTTCATTTTCACCTTTCATGTCCTGTTTTTAAAACTGGGTTGGCAAGCTTTTCTCTGTCATTTGTGGAATAAAATAGCAAGTGTGTACTTTGGCCCAGCTACTGATCGATGCACTTTATTCTAATCCTCCCATCAACTCTGATGGGAGTACTTACTGTCCTTTGGCACTTACCTCATGAAGTGTTTATTCAACAACTATTTACTGAGCGCCTGTTACAAGCCAGGCATCACTCTAAGTGCTGAGCAAACGGAGGGACAGTGAGGTTAAGTAACTTCCCAGAGGTTCCCAACCCAGCACCTTTAAAATAGACACTTTTTATCCTCTCTACGTGATCCTGCCAGCAGCGTGGTTCTTCGCAAGTGACACGAACCATTTCCTGCAGAAACAATGCTGCCTCGAGTAGCAGGTTCAGAATGGATCCCCCACTTTCCCTGTAAGACTGGAGCCCCCTTTACAGATACTTTCATTCTCCTTTTCCTAATATCCTTGGCGAGCCACTTAACTGGCACTAAAGCTCCTTCAAGTCCTTCGGACCCCAGGATTTTCCTCAGGATACATTTTTAATCAGCTAGATAGGTAGCTTGTGGGAGGAGCAAATTCTAAAAAATTAAAGCTCTCAGGGCTATGTGGTAGATGCATCATACATAGTAGGTGCGTTTTTTAGTTTCTCTCTCCCACTGCTTAATGGGAAAACGTTGAGCAAGTTAATTTTCCACACTTCAGCATCCTCATCTCTAAAACAGATTCTTAGAGCACTTACCTCATAAACTGTTTATTCAACAACTATTTACTGAGCACCTGTTGTAAGCCAGGCACCATTCTAAGTGCTGAGGAGTTAGCCTTGTGAGTTGGAAACGGTCCAACTTGTCAAAGCAGAAACTGAAAAACCTACCATGGAGTTAAGACAATTAAAAATATATACTTTGTAACTAAATTTTGTAATGCAGTCAGTGTCATAGAGAAAATATACAGTATGCCGTGAGTGAAATGTGATGGAGGGTTCTAAACAGTCTGAAGCATCAAAAAAAAAAAAAAATGATTAAATTAGAAGCTTGAGGATGAGGAGAATGCCTGGCAACAACTTTGAGGCACAGGGTATGGATTGGCAAAGGCTCTGGGGCATAATGAAGTAGAGGTATAAACTGTTACTATTACGCCATACAGAAATTAGAGAGAAGAGAGGACAATAGTCTGGGGGAGTTACAGAACCAGAGTAAAATTATATCAAGCAGATACTGAGGAGAGGAAGTACCCTTTACATGCAGGGTTTCATGGAAACAGGTAGGGAAATATGCAGAGAGGGACAGAGAAATTACTTGATATTCTTCTTAGGCAGTGCATGGTTCACCACTTATTCCTGCAGCACCTCGGTTCTCAGTCAGGCATCTGGCTACAGCAAACCATCTCGCCTGTTTGCACTTCACGTAGAAAGGACTGTCAGCCCGTTCTCTCTGTGCACTCACGTCAGAACATATTCAGACGTTGGGATTCACTCCCAGAAGAGTTCTCGGACCATACTGAAAAATGCATTCTTGCCAATGAATGTCGTTTTGCAGTAAGAGATTAATATTTAACTGGCTTAGAATTTTATCCCAGGCATGTATGTTGTCTTCTGACATTTTTCTAGAAAAGTTTAAAAAATAATGTTCTAACGAAACATATATTCCTTCTAAATATTAGTTGATAAGGCATCCAGTTTTTATATCACACCAGGATGCCAGTGTTCCCTGTCTGGCGCCAAAATACAATTGGGTCCGTGGTAACCTGCTAAATAACCTAATTAGCATGCCTGAATTCCCCTAAAACACCAGTCATACCTCTTGTCTTAAGTTTCATTCCGGTTCCTTTTGTGTTCTGTCTCTAATAGTTAAAGGAATGCATAGATGTCCTCTAGTTTGGTTCTCCTTTTCCCCACACACTTCAGAGTGAAGTTCATGTTAACATCATTAATTTACCAGGTCGTGCTGTCTTCAGCTAGAAAGATTTGCAGATAACACAGGGCTCCTGGCAGGGGTGGAAACTCCCTTCTGCCCAGGCCATTTGGATATTGGTAACATCATTCACAGGCCGTTTGAAATTATCATCTTAGAAACTAGCCTGCTGTATTTGGTCAGACATTTCATCAACTCGCCCTAATGCCTTGGCAGGGCCAGATCACATGATCTCGTGGGCCAGACGGTCCCCACCCCTGCTTTAGAGGAACTTAAAACCCGTTGTGGAGACGTATGTAGTTACAAAACAGTGTGATGCAAGCTACACTGAGTATATGAACGGTGCGAGCCACTGACTAGAGAGCAGGGGAAGCAGATGGAATCTGACTTGGCTTTTGAAAGATGAGTAAGTTGCCTGGAATGTCAGGATGAGAAACCAGCATTGCAAAGTGAGTGCAGCATGTTCTGTATGTGGGTATGTGTGCTAGAGTGAAGAGCGATGGGCAGGTTTGGGTGATCCTAAGCCTTGGATGTCACCTAAGACAGGAGTCAAAAATTAAAACAGAAATAGCTCAGTTGAGAAATTGAGAATGATGCCCAGCTTCTAGCTCAGTCTGCTAAATTTGCAGTCATGTCTTTCATTATAAAGATAAATCCAGTATATTAGGCATGTGTGGCTATTTAAAGATTAAATTAAAATTAAAGGCACAGAAGCCACATCCTAAAACAGTAAGCATTTCCATCATTGCAGAAAGTTCTAGCCGACTGCTGGTCTAGGAGAACAGACGACTTTGGGAGTACAGATACAACTGTCAGAAGAGTCCTTAGAGAATGGTTGAAGGGTAGCCATTAAACACTGCAGATAAGATCTTTCAGAGAAAGGTGTCAGAAAAGGAAAAGTGACCCCGACCAGTTTGGCTCAGTGGATAGAGCATCAGCCTGCAGACTGAAGGGTCCTGGGTTCAGTTCTGGTCAAGGGCAAATGCCCAGGCTGCAGGCTCCATCCCCAATTGGGGGCGTGCAGGAGGCAGCCAAGCAATGATTCTCTCTCATCATTGATGTTTCTCTCTCTCCCTCTCTTATGTCAATAAAAATGTTTTTTAAACAAAAAGGAAAAATGGCCTAAGGGAAACCCTTTAAAAATATTTACCGGGTGAGATGTGAAGGAATAGGGTAGCTGGCACATGAAGAGTGTAGCAATGGCATTCATGAAAGTTTGTACAAAGTCAGTGAAAAGGACAAACAGATAACTAGTGACTTTTTTTTTTGGCAAAAACAATTTCAGTGGAAGGTGATTGCTTAATTGTAGTTTATTGACAAAAGAATGGAGAAGTAGAATATTTGAGAAATTTCTTAAGGAGTAAAGTTGTATCTTGAAGTGACTAAAAACAGGAGAGGGAAGAAGATTGATCTTGAACTTGTGGGATGGGGAGGGAATCTGTGGAGACAGAAAGCCTTTTTTGTTGGTTTGCTTTGAAATTTAGGACAAAGGAAAGTGCACCTTTGAAAGAATCAGAATATTTACTTTTAAAAAAAGAGGAAGTTGAAGCAGTTACATCTGGTAGTCTTACCCATCAATGTTAGAGAAATGGGGGAATAGAAAAGATACAGATAAGGAGGCTTAAGAAAGTGGAAGATTTGGAACCACCGCTTTAAGGAAAAAGGACTGAAAGTAATGGCAGTCCCGATCCTAGTGAGACTAATGCATAAATTACAGTGATTCCAGTTTATCCAATGAGCTGTACTACAGTGAAGTTACAGTAAGAGTTGAATTCTCAGCGGAGCAGAGAATTCCTACCGGGTTGCATCTTTGAGGGCAGGCTCTGGCATTTCCCCAGGAAAAGCTCAAGTGATGGTCTCAGGGCCCATCATCACATACAGTCCAAAACAGATTTTTTAGCCTTCATCTTTACAGCTTAAAATATTTGGGGTATTCTCGTTTTGTGTTAAATATACAATAAATAGAAATTTTGAATCGGAATTGGGGTGGGTGCTTTTAAAAAATAGTATGTAAGAAGAATTTCACATGGCTTTCTAGATTTCCATTGTTTAATATCTCCTTTCATTGCAACAGGTTTTCCGAAATTCTCTGTATCCACCAGATTATTCGTCTCGTTTAGATATTGTAAGAGCAAATTCAAAGTCACCACTTCAGAGACCACTGTCAACTAAGTGTGTATCTGGAACAGGACAGGTGAGCTAGAAACTGTAATTTAAAAGAATCTGAGCCGCTGCCGTTGGACTTGTTCCGTGCTAAAAATACTTCCCTTAAGTCATCTGACCTCCTGTAACTGCCCATTCTTGTCTCTTAGGTAAAATGTCATCAGATTGCACTAAGTGCAGCTCTGCTATTTTTTATTTTACTGTACACTGTATCACATAACAGTCTCTGAAGCAGAACACTTCAGAGCAAAGATGGAACACACAGGAGAATGCTGATCTAAATGTGTTCTCTGGTACAGTAAGAAGAGCAAATTAAGTAAAACTGCTTAGGGTTTAAGCCCCACTATCATGATTAGTAATTATACCTAAAAAGCGCTTTTCCTGAGCATTATCATAGATCGAGAAGCACAG
>PVJN01028502.1:0-27156 GCA_004026805.1 Lasiurus borealis
TAGATACCCATATGAAAAAGCATAAAATGTGTTTCTTATTTTATACCATACACAAAAATTAACTCAAAATGATTAAAGACTTAAATGTTAGTCCTGAAACCATAAAACTCCTAGAAGAAAACAGGGGAAATGAGTTATTCTTAAAGATGCTTTGGGAGTAAAACAAAATAGTTATAAGATTGCTAGTTATGCCGAAACCAATTTGGCTCAGTGGATAGAGCGTCGGCCTGCAGACTGAAGGGTCCCAGATTCGATTCCGGTCAAGGGCATGTACATTGGTTTCGGCCACATCCCCAGTAGGGTGCATGCAGGAGGTGGCTGATCGAGGTCTCTCTCCCATTGATGTTTCTAACTTTCTATCCCTCTCTCTTCCTCTCTGTGAAAAAATCAATAAAATATATTTTTTTAAAAAAAGATTGCTAGTTATAAGATTCTCTGGGAGCAAAACTAAATAGGAAGTGGTAAGTCAAAGTTTTGTCACCTTCTTGGAATAATTGTATTAATAAGGCTATGACAATAAAATGTACTGAACACACCTAATATATGGTTAAACTATCTTTTGATATCAAATGCTTGCTTTGTATATGATTTAGATAAAAAAAAAAAGAAATACCTATCTGTCCTACATAGAGTTCTTGGCTGAAAACCAGAACTAAGCATAAAAGCAATTAACTGGAAAATTCTTAGGTGTTAACAGTATTGTAGGCAAGAATGGAGAACCAGACCTGGACAATGGGAGGGGACAAGGTCAGCTCATTGAACCCACAGCTAAACGGCCACCAGAACAGATGTCTGGAGAGCCTACACTTGCTGCTGGAGCCTGGGCCCGGCAGTGCCACCACCATCACATGGCCATTCGCCGGATATCGCCATGGGCACACCGCCACTGGGCAGTACCTGAGGCTATTACTCTTGCCCTGTACAGTTCTGCACTGTGGCTTCTGGGGTCAGGGAGCCAGGGAGAGGGGCTATCGACAGCTAGACTTGAGCTGTGCAGAAATTTCTAAACACTGCGAAGGAGGATCAGAGGGAAGGCTGTCAAAACCCTTACAGACCTCACTGTATCCAATGGATAATACACTTCTGTTCCTTTAAGGCCCAGAACATTTGATGCTATGGACAAGAAACGAATCGGATGCTTTTGCATTCCTAGTAATACAACTAGAATGATGGCATTCTACCTCTCACTTAGATGCTCGGCAAAGCTCGCCTCTCCTAGGTCACAACCGAGAATAAGAGTGTGATCTAAGAATCTTTCAAGATCCTATGATAGCCCACTGACTGTTTAAGGGAGCTCATCAAATCCCGGCTCCTGTATTCATGGTCATTGTGACCCTCTGCTTCCATGCAGCTGGTTTGCCTAGAGTGTCAACTAATGTATTTTCAGGTACAGTGTGTACATGTCGTAGCGGGCTTATTTGTGTTTTACTATGCGTTACAATGTTCACACACTGACACTCCCTTTCCTGACTCATGGGAGAACCCCGGGGGCTTTCTGTCAGGGTCTCTTCACATTTACTGTTTATACAATTCCAACAAGCTGGGTGTTCCTGTTGGGCAAAATCATAGCAGATTAGACAATGAATCCGGAGAGAAAGGGCTGCTCTGAGGAAATGAGAAATGACTGCTCACAGCAAAGAGTCAGAAAACATTTGACAGCAGAGATGATATGTATTTATGTACCCATATGCACCACACACACACACACACACCCCTCAGTGATCTAGGGGCCACTTAATTTTGGAATAACAGTACTCCATCTATTTCAAAATGGAGCAGACAAGAAATGAATAGATCCTGAAGTGGAGACAGCCTAACTTCAGAGTCTTACATTTTGCCAGTATTTGGGGACAACAATCAGCAGCAAACAACTCATAATAGAGTTTAGAGAAAGAGACAGTCGGCTCTCATGACATCCAGTAAGAAACATCAAGTAGGTGGAGATTCAGGTAGAATCCTACCGCCATGAAGAACAGGATTCTCACTGAAACCGGTTTGGCTCAGTGGATAGAGCGTCGGCCTGCGGACTGAAGGGTCCCAGGTGTGATTCAGGTCAAGGGCATGTACCTTGGTTGCGGGCATATCCCCAGTAGGGGGTGTGCAGGAGGCAGCTGATTGATGTTTCTAACGCTCTATCCCTTCCCCTTCTTCTCTGTAAAAAATCAATAAAATATATTTAAAAAAAAAAGAACAGGATTCTTTTATTTAAGTGCCTGAAGTAACGGTGATAGCAACAGTAGTAGTAAAAATAATAGTAAAATATCAATGACAACAACAATAATAAACATTTTGAAGCCTCTCCTTGGGCCAGATAGTCTCCTATAAGCTTTATAGACATGAATGTATTTAAATCCAAGCTGGCATTTATTCCCATTTTCCAGACGAGAAGGCAAGGTAATGTCAAGGTTCTTTCCTAGATCACACAGAAGGTGGTGGGGTCAGGCAGTCTGGCTCCAGAATTTGAGGTTCAAACATGATATACTCTATCTCTAGGTATGATATACTCCAGGCGAAGGAGAACCAGCTCTAGACAAGGAAACAAGGAGGAAACTCAGGTGGCAACACTTGTCTTAAAGGGAAGGGAAGGGGATATTCAATGAGTGTTTACTCTGTGCATCCATTACCTTCAGCATCTCCTGTGGCCTTTCATATGATCTCTGATATTATTTCTCGTCTTACAAATGAACAGTCTGAGGCTTATATAACATATCCATCCTCCCAGAGCTTATAAACAATGAAGCTGAGACTCAGTCTCCAAGCCTGACTCCATACTCTTTCTGATACATAGTGACATTGCCAGCAAATGGTGCAAACGGTGATGGTGAGAATGAGCTATTAAACTTGTCCATCCATACACGCATCCATTTTATTTGTTCATTTACTCATCAAACATTGGTTAAGCACTTCTGTGTTCCGAGGACAAACCCCTTTTTTTGGGATGCACAATCCAATATGGGGCTCCAAAAAGATGGTGCCTGTATGGGGGAAGGTCTAATAGGATAACCATCCATCAGTTTAGAGATTTTAAAACATGAGTAAACCCAATAAGACAAGTACATACTGCACATGATAAGACATTAGCTGACACTCCAGAAAAAAGGGCTGCATGGTAAGTAAGATACCACTGCCCACCCACTTGAATGAGTATAATAGAAAGGCCAGATAATTATTGATGAGAATGTGAAGAAATTGGAACCTTCTTAAATTGCTGCTGTGAATGTATGAATGCTACTTTGGAAAGTAGTTTGGCAGTTCCACAGTTGATAAACACAGTTACCATATCATCCAGCAATTTCACTTCCAGAGAAATTCCAAGAGAAACAAATATATATGTGTATATCCACAGAAAATATGTACACAGCTGTTTATAAAAGCATCTATAATAATAAAAGCGTAATATGCTAATTAGACCAGACGACCTTCAGGACAAAGTTGGGGCTGTGAGGGAAGCCCCGTCTCGGGTGCCAGAGGGAAGCCGGGGGAAGGAAGGCCCACTGCTGCACGAATTCTGTGCATCGGGCCATTAGTTATTCATAAACGCCAAAAAGCAGCAACAACACAAATGCTCGCCACATGATGAATGGATAAACAAAATGTGGTAGAAATGTACAACATACGCAGCAATAAAAGGAACGCTTCACTGAGAGATGCTACAGCATGGACAAACTCTCAAAACATCACATTCGCTGGGGAGGGGGAGGGGAGAATCACAAAGGAATACACATTGTACACGTCAATTTATGTGAAATGCCAAGGACATGTAAATGTATAGTGACAGAAGTAGATTAGCGATTGCCTCGGGCTGAAAGCATGAGGGGGAAATGGTGAGCCACTGCTAATGGGGATAAGATGAAATCTTCTAAATGCAAGTGCTAAAATTAGATTATGGTGATGGTCACCCAAGTTTATATATGAAAAAAGCATTGAACTGTACACTTCAAACAGGAGAGTTTTGTGATGTGCCAATTACCTCTCAATAAAGCCGTTAAAAATCACAGTGGGTTAATACAGCCAAAGCTTATTGCTCACTCAGGCTGCACATTCCCTGGAGGTTGGGGGAGGGGGCTCTGCTCGCAGTGGGCCGTCTCACACCCTGGCTGTTGGCCGCTATCCTTCATCATATCCTTCTAGGATCGATAAGGGAGGACACAAAGAATGTGGCGGATTGCCCGCTGGCCCTTAAAACTTCCACCTGGAAGCTCTACAGATCACTTGATCTCACATTTCGTTGGTCAAAAGATGTCACGTGAGCACACCTCACTTCAGAGAGGGCGAGTAATTTCAACTCAACCATACAGCTAAGAGAAAAGAAGGACCAGAACAGTGGTTCTCAACCTTCCTAATGCCGAGACCCTTTAAGACAGCTCCTCATGTGGTGGTGACCCCCAACCATAAAATGATTTCTGTTGCTACTTCATAACTGTAATTTTGCTGCTGTTATGAACTGTAATGTAAATATCTGATATGCAGGATGTATTTTCATTGTTACAAATTGAACATAATGAAAGCATAGTGATTAATCACAAAAACAATATGTAATTATATATTGTGAAATATTTATTTCTAATTACAAATAAATGAAATTTTGTCTTGAATCGTGGTGTAGCATGGGTAACAGTCTTCATATGACAACAGTAAACTACATTGCTACACCGAGGAGTGGTCTGTTGGTTCCTAAAACCATGGGAAATAGGTGTTTTCCACTGGTCTTAGTTGACCCCTGTGAAAGTGTCATTCAACCCCCAAAGGGGTCGTGACCCACAGGTTGAGAACCACTGGACTAGACTATCTGTGGAGGGTCCTAATGAACACCACAAGAGTCCTTTCTTCTTTCCTAGGTTGTGATTCCTGAAAACAAGGACTCCTCACTACAATTGAAAAACCAAGTTTCCTTAAGCTCTGTCTTTCTTTTTGAATAAGATGGAAGTATTTACACGAATAAGGTTTTTGTTTTTTTTTTTTAAAAAAGAAAAACACACATCAACCTAGAATAGGCTTTCTTCCCAGGAAATGCTTCATAATCGTGTGCTGGTTGCACACATGAACATGAAATGGTTAAGCAACAGTGCAGAGAGGGGAGCGATTGATTGAGAGCCCAAGGTGGGACTGAGGATGTGCAGGCGGGCGTTCAGCCAAGAGGAGAGGGAGGTGAGTCAAGGTGGCCGCGGCACAGTAACCGGTGTTCCCAACCCGTGTCCCTGGTTTCCGTGCAGATGGATCGGGCGAGCTGCTGCCGTGACCCAGATGGACGGCGCTATCTGTGTCACGGTGTGTGTTCTTCCCAGACAGGTCTTGGGCAGAGCCCGGCAAACCTAATGAGGGCAGAAAAGCACAGCATCCGCGTCACTTAACCTTCCTGAACCTCGGCTCGCAAGCCCTGGTTGTAAACTGGAGCCGAAGAGCATCGAAAGCCCTGGGACAAAAGATGCCATCAGTACTCCATGCAAAGCCCCTCAGAGAGCCAACTGGTAAACTTCATGGGCACGGAGCTGCTGAATACGTCAAAGCCTTAACGGCCAGTCTGCAGGTAACCCTGTATTCTGCTGAATTCAGAGTGTTCACGGGAATGTTTTTAAAAAAATATATTTTATTGACTTTTTACAGAAAGGAAGGGAGAGGGATAGAAACTTAGAAACATCAATGAGAGAGAGACATAGATCAGTTGCCTCCTGCACACCCCTTACTGGAGATGTGCCTTTGACTGGAATCGAACCAGGGACCCCTCAGTCCGCAGGCTGATGCTCTATCCACTGAGCCAAACTGGTTTTGGCAAAGGGATGTTTCCCTTCTTTCCGGAAATTCGTTAGGCAGCACCATTACACACACACGGCAGTGGTTTTGACATTCCGGAGGGGTTGTTAAATGAGGGCTGGGAGTGCTTCAGAGGCATTGCCCGTTCTTTCATTCCACGTGGACTCGGAAGCAAGAGTTGACTGTTGTGTTAGCTGCCAGAGAGAGGCACCTCCACTCCTGTCATATTCCTGTTAGACATCTACCTTCGTTAATCTCAGTGCTCAGGGAAAGGACCTTTTCCCTGGAGAAAGCTACTTAGGTATTCCTTTTCAGCTTTGGTTGTTACAGTGACCAAGCCAGACTTCACTAACTGGTTGGCAGGCAGCTCTAAACATGGAGAGAAGAGTTAACATTTTCTAAAAAAACATTCCTTATTTTTAAAATCAATTAAAAAATTCTGCCCTTCCTCTCTGTAAAAAATTATATATATATATATGATTTTAATTCTGTTAAGCCTGGCCAGTGTGGCTCCATGGTTGAACATTGACCTATGAACCTGGAGGTCACAGCTCAGTTCCCGGTTAGGGCACATGCCTAGGTTTCGGGCTTAATCCAGTGTGGGGCTTGCAGGAGGCAACCGATCAGTGATTCTCTCTCATCATTGATGTTTCTATCCCTTCCTCCCTCTCGTTCCTCTCTGAAATCAATAAAAATGTGTTAAATAAATTGTCTGAGCATTAATTTCATTAAAAAATTCTGCTAAAAATATTTAGTTTCCTCTTCCAGAAGAATGGAACAGTAAGAACATCAATGTAAAAGTCATGGGGAAAAAAAACACACACACACAGAGAAAATAAACAAAATATCAAACCATTTACAACTAGCACATGTAAGTCTTAGGTTAAGCTATTTTAAACTGAGAAAAAATAAGAGATATGGGAGAAGATTTCAATTTTTGAAAACTTAATTGTTACAGTTTTTGGAAAGATGTAGAATGTCCACTGGAAGTGAAAATCCAATCGTTTTCTTACCACAACCATTTATCTTAGCTTTTTATTTATTGGGACTACACAGCAGAGGTGCTTAAAGGAACACTTCTAGAATGAATTGCCAATACCTGGTAAGTGATCTTGGAATATATTCAAAACAGCAGGTAGGCTGTTGCATCTAGCAAAGGCGCACAGACCTGCATAGCACTGGGAAGCCATATGCAGAGTGGAATATTTTTAGTGCTCCCCTAAGGGAACCTACCTGCTGCTAATTCTGAAAAAAGGAAAAAAAAAACAACCCTTCACCGCCTAGAGTTGCAAAGACACTGGTGAATAATACTCCAGAAATGTCCATAAGGGACATGCCAAGTCTATTGAGGTCTACTTTAACATTTACCTCTTCCTTTTTACTTGTTCCATTAGCGGAGAGATGGTAAAATCAGTCATGTGACATTCTGCACCTACTTGATAAACACAGTTCATTTCAGCAAAACTTTATTGAGCGCTTACTACCTTCTTTGTACTGTGAGGTGCATACTATATATGTCGCCACAGAATATAGACTTTTGAATTAGTACATTGAGGAGGAAAGACAGAGAGAGGAGAAATGACATTAAAACTGTAGTCCTAAAAGAAGAGGAGGAGCAGCATTAATATCTATTTTATGCATTGTTACTTTCTAATTCCCTTAATCCCATCTGGCTCAATGAAATGAGAATTATAGTGAGTGGAGAAAGCTCTCCATCTGTTACAAATGTAGAATAAATCACTTAATCTCGCTGGCAACCACACAGAGCACCAAGAAATGTCTCACAATTGATATGGTAAGAGCAGGATCCCTTCTTGAAATATGTACAGCTGATATAGTTTTCTGGAAAATCACTATTATATGAATAGATTTGTAAATATCTATAAGGGATGAAATTCACTAGCCAACTGATATAATACTCATTAACTAGGAAGACAATTTTCCATGCATTACAACTAAATTATGCAGTAGATATTCATTACATGGGCCCTCGTCTTTCAGCCCTGCTCTGAGACTTCCTTTCATATGGTTGTAGCACTAGCTTTAGCTGCCATGTTGATATAACACTGACTCACTATATCTACTACAGATCAGTTCAAGGGTGGACTTGCCAAACTCCCTTCCCTGGAAATTTGGGAGGTGGGTCTGTGACAGTTAAATCCAGGAGGCATCAGTGGTCATGCTTCTTCCACACGCACTGAGATGCAGGGAAGCTGGTTTAGACCGAAAGGCAGATGGAGGCAAGAGTAAGCACCAGAAGGACAGAACTAGCTGGAAAGCAAGAGAGGACAGTGAGAGGGAGAGGGAGGGAAAGTAATGCAAGAGCACACAGGCAAGAGACAAGAGATAGAAAATAGGTTCAGACAAGAGGTTGGATCCCTACGTCACAGCTACCCTTGTGCTCTGCTTGCCTCCCAGCCTCACGGACCCATGGGAAACCCTTTCTCTAACAATGAAGTCTCCCTTATTTGTCTAAGTACCTCAGGTGGTTTCTGTTATTGCCACCATTTTCAAAGTTATATCTCCAAGCCACAATGTGGTTGTTCCTGGACATTTCTTTCTTTCTTCCTTCCTTCCTTCCTTCCTTCCTTCCTTCCTTCCTTCCTTCCTTCCTTCCTTTCTTTCTTTCTTTCTTTTTTTTTTAAAATATATTTTATGGACTTTTTACAGAGAGGAAAGGAGAAGGGATAGAGAGCCAGAAACATCGATGAGAGAAAGACATCCATCAGCCGCCCCTTGCATGCCCCCAATGGGGATGTGCCTGCAACCAAGATACATGCCCTTGACTGGAATCAAACCTGGGATCTTTCAGTCCACAGACCGACACTCTATCCACTGAGCCAAACCGGTGTTGGCCTGGACATTTATTTTTCTCTCTTCTCTTTCACTTGATCCAAAAGGGACTTTCTCCCTCCACCACCTCACACAAAAGTAGACACAATGATTTAAACCAGTGCTCTATCTAAGTATCAGAAAAGGTTACCTGAAGGGCCTTTTCTTTTTTTATATATATTTTATTGATTTTTTATAGAGAGGAAGGGAGAGAGATAGAAAGTCAGAAACATCGGTGAGAGAGAGACATCGGTCAGCCGCCTCCTGCACGCCCCACAGTGGAGATGTGCCCACAACCAAGGTACATGCCCCCGACCGGAATCAAACCTGGGACCTTTCAGTCCACAGGCCGATGCTTTATCCACTGAGCCAAACCGGTCTCGGCTGAAGGGCCTTTTCTTTCAAGCTCAGATATTTGGAACAATGTAAAGGCTTGTTAATTATCTACACACAGTTCTAGGCAAGAAGAGTGATATTAGATATTTCCACCCCTGGAGAAAGGAAGAGAAGGCAGAAACTTATCTAACAATCAATGGGAGAGAAAAGATGGTTTGGAGGGACAAGGGTTAAAAACCTTTAGTCAGGAGGACAGGAGCAGAATGGAAGAAATAAGAGGTTGGATATTCTCAACCCCTCCCCCACTCATCTCCTGCTATTCAATAGTCCTAAGTCCTGACAAGTCCTTTGATGAGAGAGTAGAATTGAATCTCTGCGTGGGGCTGAGTTGGGTTAACAAAACTGCAAAGGGTCATAACTAACACAAACCACAGAGTACAGCATGATGGCTATTTCTCCATTAGCAGAACGAGATGAAGTGATTATCTAGATACCTCAGATAATTAAAAGGAAAGTAGTTAAGACTGAAAACTATTTCCCAACTCATCACAACATTTAGGTCAAGGTCTCTGATGGAGGGATTCTCAGTGGATGCCTGTCTTCTTTTGGAGGACATGCTTATCTGCAGGTATATTTGAAGGAGAGCCAGTGGAGAGGAAACAATCAGAACAGGACTTTCCTTAAAGGGAAAAAAGTGCCATCCTTCTTTTGAAGGTCTAGCTGAGGAAGCACAGATAACTCAGACATCACTGCAGTCATTCAAGTCCCAGTGCACAGCTCTTCCATTTGGATTAACCCTGCTTTTGAGACTCTGTATTAACAAGAAGCACTAACAAGCATATGGATGTTTTAGTGAATCCTGCTGACTGTGTCTCTAAGAAGAAGTACTTTGATGAGACATATAGTTTATATTCCTGGCACTGTCTGATTCTCTCTATTGTACGCATCCAGGAAGGAATGATAGCTGAGGATAAGCCCTGGCCAGCCAGCAAGTCTACCAACTTTTGTGATTAATCTGCTATCTGTAGCCACCTTCGTCATATCTTTGCCACCACACTTCTGGCTGGCCTGACAGCTCCAATATTTCTTCCCTATTCTCCCACTCGATTTCTTCCAAACTCCATGGCTCTCTCTGTACACACTGATCAACTCCCAGTCTACCAATATTCTGCCTACACTTGCCATGGAGGATACCGTCTGCTTCAAGGGAAGTGGGAGGTCCCATCTGCTCACACACATGACAGGAAACCCAGTTAGGGTACAAGGAAGTGGGGCAAAAAGAAGCCTTGAGTTAGGCAGAGTGTGGAAGGAACTGAGATTTGGCACAGTATAAGGCTTGCTAATTATCTGTGCACAATTGTAGGCACTGGGGATACTGAGATGAACATGAACCTTACTTTTTAGTAGAGCAAGCAGAAAATAAACAGTTGATAAACAGATCAATAAGATAATGTAGGTATGGATGAGAACTATGATTTTAAAAAGAGGCTATTATATGAAGAGTTTTTTTTTGGGGGGGAGGTTGTTCAATTTAGACAGGGTGGTCGGGAAGTGGCATTTGAGCCACTGAATGATGAAAAGGGTCCACCCATGCTGCCATTTGGGGGAGAACATCTCAGGTGGAGAAAACCACAAGTGGAGGAGCCCTGCGTTTCAACCAGCTTGCCCATGTTGGAAGCGGAGGGACAATTTATGGAGGGAAGGATGGTCCAAGATGCCTTGAAGGAAATATGGGCAGGGATCAATTCCTATGGCTTCTCGCAGGCTATGGTAAGGTGTTTTGGCAGCCATTGAGTCTTAAGCCTGGAAAGAATGTCATCAGACTTATGTTGGAAAAAGCTCAGTTGAGCATGGAATTGGGCTGTTAGAGGGCAAGAATGCAATGAGGGACTCCAGTTGGGTGAATGGCATAGACTAGACAAGTTAAATAAACTGCTCAAAGGCTCTCAGTGAATAAACCAAAACCAAGTGGCATGGGTCAGTGGAATAGAGGGATGGACACACACCATTCCCTCCTGGCTCTCAATTTCTTCCTGACCTGGAATGTTGGCTGATTCCAGCTCTGCCTAGAAACCAAGAGAGCAGACATTTGTCATTCTTGTTAGCAGTCTGGCACCTGTGAGCATGCCCACATTGGAGAGTTATCTACTTTAAGACTCTGTATATCCCTTTGAAAAATGTCAGAAACTAATTTTTCCTGCCTTTTTCAGATATGACATAAGCATATGACCTATGTGCTGCCAACCAGAGTTTGACATGTTAGTCGCAGATTTGGGAGGCATCATGGGGAGAAACAGGTGCAGAGACGAACCCTTTGTGGGAAGGCGGCTTCCAGAACCAGCAGAAGGGAGGTTCTGAAGGCATGTCCAGGGCTCAGTGTTGCTGGTGCCACATGTGCTGAGTGTCTATGAGGGCCGTACTCCTCAGTGAAGTGAACATTTTATTTGTCCATCAAAGCTCCAAGCCTGGTTTTCTATTCTCCCAGAGATCCGAAAGCTATTCAGCGCCTGTAATACATTCCTTTTCTGCTTAAATCAATTGGTTCTGTTTTGTTGACTCCTTATGATCCATGACTGCTACCTCTGTTTTTTGGAATGCAGTTACTGAGCTGAAGAAGTCGGAGGAGAGAGACTCCTCATCCAGGTTAAAGGCTGTAGCTTCAGAAGACACCCTCCCGTCCCAGCTTGCCTGGAAGTTCTGCCGAGGGTCCCCTTCCCCATTATAAAATAGAACCTGAGAGCTGCTTACCGTGCCCAATGCATTTCTTGTAAAGAAGAGGCAAAGTGAAGTTCGTCCATGGGCTACAGATTGGGCAGACAGCCCTGCCCGGTACTGAAAGCAATTTCTCACCAAAGAGAGAGCAGAGTGAAAACATGCAACCATCCTTTGGGGATCCTCCACAGAAATTACTTTGCAAATGGTAGTGTTCACTTGGTACTTAGCTTCCTACTGAGAATGTGTCACTTCTGACTCATCAGCAATATTTGTAGGCACTTTCCCCAGTACAATTGGAAATTGGAAAGAAATGAGTGAAAAAACCCCACCAACTACCCTCGTGAGGAGTCCTAGTGAGTAAATAATAACTTACAGTGGTCGGCAAACTGCGGCTCACGAGGTACATGTGGCTCCCAAGTTCTGTTGACTAATGAGTTTGCTGACCACTGACCTAGACTCTCGATTCCAATTAATTACAGGCTGTTGTTATTCCTTGTGATTAAGCCCCTATCCAGTAGTCGACAAACTCATTAGTCAACAGACCGGCAAACGGCGGCTCGCGAGCTGCACTTTGCCAATCACTGACTTAGAATATGCCATGAGTTCCCAATTCCCTGGGTCCAAGACAGTTACTTATTATAAATATAGGGAAATAATAGGAGAAAATTGAGACTTTCAATAAGCTTTAAGAATATGCCTTTTAAATATTAATTTTAATTATTATTTCTCAATAGATTTCTCTCGAGAGAAAACTGAAAAGACATAATAAATGCAGGTCTCAAATGCAAGTTACAGCTTTTTCATGGGAGGCCTTCTCCTTGGGGTCTAAGTTCAAGCTCATGATTAGCTGAAGCCTCAGGATGTGACCTCTTGGCCACAAAAGGAAAAAGACAACAGATGCACTTGGCCAGTCACCACTGAGCAACGGCTTTCTCTTGATGCCATTTCTAAAGAAGTAGTATACACTGCCTCAATTTGTAAGGTTTTTCAGAAATTGACACCCTTTACCAGTGAGATATTTATTTGTACATGTCTGGCTTCATAATAGATTGTGAACACAACTGAAGTCTCATAATTTTGTCTTCACTTCCCTTCTCTCTACCTTAATTGCAACAATGCTGTGGGCACCGCCTTGCTGACTCGGCTGCCACTAGGGGCAGACTTTAGGGGTGTAACCTCTCCTTAGAGCAGTGGTTCTCAACCTTCCTAATGCTGCGACCCTTTAATACAGTTCCTCCTGTTCTGGTGACCTCCAACCATGACATTATTTTTGTTGCTACTTCATAAGTGTAATTTTGCTACTGTTACGAACCGTAATGTAAATATCTGATATGTAGCATATATTTTCATGGTTACAAATTGAACATAACTACGCATAGTGATTAATCACAAAAACAATATGCAATTATATATTGTGAAATATTTATTTTTAATTACAAATAAATGAAATTTTGTCTTGAAGCATGGTGTAGCATGGGTAACAGTCTTAATATAACAATAATAAACTACATTGCTACATTTTGCAACAGTATATGTAAAAAGCCAAGGTCAGTGCGAAGATTGAGATTGCTTCTTTCTCACCATATCAGAAATTCTTGGGGAATTCTTTGCAAGAGCACAACAAAGATCATCTTCCACAACAATTCTACTTCTGTTTTTAGACTTGGTAACCAACAAGCTGGAAAACCCTGTTTCACAAAGATATGTTGTTGGAAATGAAAGAAGGTGCAACACAGTCTCAGACAGAACAGGATATGACTGCAAACACTTAATCCAGAATTTTGTAACTGGCATTGGAGAGAAATCAGTTCTAGCTTCATCACTGTTAATAAATTCAATGAACTCCTCTTGTGCTGTCTCAGGAACATCTTCAACTTTGACTGTAAATGGGCTTCTGGCAAGTACAAATGGGGTGTCAGGTAGATTTGGAAAGTACGATGAAGTTTTATCTGCAAGCATGTGCAGTGTTCTGTCACAGAAATTATCATCGTAATTTTTTTGTCTGGTTTAATGTCATGTTCCTCAAAGAAAGCAGATAAGGTAGGCAACATGTAAATTTGATTTTCATCCATTTTTTTTTTGTCAAAGCTGAAATTTCATTTGCAATGATTGGATCTTTTCAGACAAATCAAGGCATGTTGCATTTGGTCCTTGCAGTGATAAATTTAACTCATTCAATATGGCAAAGATATCAACCAAGTAAGCTATTTTCTGCAGTTCACTTTTATCACTGAAAAGTGCTTCAAACTACGGTCCTGCTTTCTGATTAAAAAACATTTTGAGTTCATCACGAAGCTCAAAAACACATTTTAAAACTTTTCCTCTCGACAACCATCTCACTTAAGTGTGAAATAGCAGAGCATTGTTTGGCGCATCCAACTTGTTGCAGTTATGAAAACAGATGACTGTTCAAAATGCTCATCTTTACAAAATTGACAGAATTTATGACACTTTTCATTACTTCTTGTAACTCTTGTGGCAGCATCCTCATTGCTAATATTAGCTGATGAATCATACAGTGAGTTCTGATGACTTTTGGTGACTCATTCAGTACCATATGTTGAAATCCAGATTGACATCCTAGCATAGCTGGAGCACCATCTGTGCAAACACCACAAACCTTTTCCCAAGAGATCTTATGCTCTTTCAGAAATGGACCAGCTGTGTCAAATACATCATGTGCAGTAGTTGTCATTTCAAGAGGTTTAAAAAAAAAGAAAAAAGAAAACTCATCATTAATATACCTCACGTACACCAGTAACTGTGAACAGTTTGCAACGTCTATAGATTCAGCAAGCTGGATACTAAATATTGGAAGTGGAGCCGATTTAATTTCCTGATCAAGAATATCAGCAGACATGTCATCTATTCTTCTGTAGATAGTGTCATTAGATAAGGGAGTTGCTCTCAATTTTGTAACAAATTCATCTCTCATCACAACTCGAACAATGTCTTTGGCTGCTGGCAATAGTAAATCCTCAACAATGCTGTGAGGTTTCATAGCTCTGGCGATTCTGAGTGCCACCAAATATGAAGCTTCAATAGCTGCTACGGTTTGTTTGTGGTACTTGCCACCAGTGTCAAGTCTGGCTTTCTTGAGTCCATCAGCTTTGCTTCTAAAATAGTTGGTATCCTTGCCAGCAATGCTCAGATGATTGCTATCAAAATGGAATTTTAGTTGTTCAGCTTCATAGATTCGGCTCATAGAACTTTACAACAAATAACATACTGTGGTTTCTCAATTCCTGCTGTCATTATTGAGGTAAAACCATACTGTAAAAAATCCTCACTATATTTTCTTTTCTTAATGCTCCAGCTGTTCTACACAATTCATTGTCATGGGATGGTTTGCTAATGAAAATAATATATAACAATAGCTTTCATAATACAAAAGTTGATACATGGCATAGTTCAGTCAATACAGTTCATTAAAGTTTCCTATGATTTACCATTGTGGTTTTTTTTTTTTTTACATACCTATTACTATCACAAGGGGGTAGTATTCACATCAACCATAGCTGAATATCAAAAGACCCATCAGCATCCAGATTAAGTTCCCAAGGTACAGATTTTTTTTTTTTGGCATGGGTGATGATTTTACAGTACATGATTTTACATTTACCCAGTTATTACAATTCATGAAGTGCCATTTTACCTCCAATACTGCTACTTTCAATACAGTAGCTGCTTTTAACAGAGTAGCTGCTTTCAACACAGCAGTTGCTTTCTACACAGTAGCTGCTCTCTACACAGTAGTTGCTCTCTACACATGTGTGACTGGTCCGCATAAGTACATTATGGCACCAGCCCTGTCACATACACCTGTATTTGTATGGGGTGTATGTGATGGGGTTGGAGCAATGATGTCATCATGCTAGTTACTTATATGTGGGCATATCTGCATGTGGGCGGACTCGCCTGAAGAGGGATAGAGGTGCTAGCAGTGTCTCAGTTCCTAAGACCATCGGAAATATGTGTTTTCTGATGGTCTTAGGTGACTCCTGTAAAAGGGTCACCTGACCTCCAAAGAGGTCTTGACCCACAGGTTGAGAACTGCTGCCTTATAGGGATCAGGGCTGGGAGAGAAGGTGCTTTAGATGCATTTCAATAACTTAGTGTTGGATTCTCTATAAACATGTCTCCAAAGTGTAGTTTCCCTCCATTTATGACATGCTACTCAATGAATTAGTTTATTATTTATCAAATAATTGATCATTGAGGTTGAAATAGTTTGAAGGTTTGTGTCTACCCCAAATTCACATGTTGAAATCCAACCCCAGTGTGACAGTTTTAGGAGATGAGGTCTTTGGGAGGATGGGGCCCTTGTGGATAGGATTAGTGCCCTTATAAGAAAGGCTGCAGAGAGTTTCCTTGACCCTCCACATTGTGAGGACACAGGGAGAAGGTGGCAAAATATGGAAGTGGGTTCTCATCAGGCCCCAAATTTATCAATATCATGACCCTGGACTTCTCAGCCTCCAAAATTGTGAGAGATAAATTTCTGTTACTTATAAGCCACCCAAATTATGATATTTTCGTCGCCATCCTAATGGAATAAGACAGGTATAATCAAGTGCTTTGAAAGTTGGCCTCATGGATTAGCCAAAGGTTCATGGAGCAATGACTTTTACCTAAGCCTTGAAAGAAGAGAAAGGTTTCAAAGGAAGGAAAAGGCCATTCTTGGATGAACAATTGTAAGGAAGCAGAAAGATTAGTGGACAACTGTGGAACTTTATTTGGTCATAAAAGCTCTAAGTCTGGTTTCTATTCTCCCAGAGATACCAAAAGCTAGTATGGAGCTTTCATGTTGGGCAAGATATAAGAAAAGTATAAGGAACAAAACCCAGGAGTGTTTTCTGTGGTCTCTTCACCTCCTGGCCCAGAGTAACTATTCCATAGCTACCTGTCAAATGAATCATGCTTTGTGCAGGAGTTTGAACTCTATAGTGAGAGAAAGGAGGAGTCATTGAAAGTTATTTAAAATGTGTTAGGAGCTTTATTGAACATGAACAATGTTTTTCCTCTTCATAAACTTCATTTTTACTTCATTTTGACCTTCACCACTTCCCTTAATACACTTTTTCAAATGCTGCTATCTCTTCTGAATTTTAATCTGACTTTGTTCCTGTCATTCCCTTAGAACTGCATGCTGCCATTTAGTTTTGATGATACACAGCTATTCCAAGCTTGTTTATTTATTATTTGATTTTATTGTTGACCAATCTCTTTTTTTGTTAAAATATTGGGAACTCATTAAACATGAATTCTGGAGAAACTCTTGAGGATACCTCTACATAACAAAGGCACTCTCATGTTTTTGATAAATGTCAAAAACTTATGGTGACAACTGTGGGCCAAAGACTTTTAGCTCAGAGAGATAGGACAGCAGGACATAGAACACAATTTCTCTTTTTGCTCTGGTCAATCAGATAAGACACACACAGATAAGAATACCCAGTGCCACTTGGAGTGCTGATGAGATGGTGTAACCTAGAGTGCCATAAATTCTAGTTGAAGTTTAGATAGGTTTTGATGGCAGATAAACTTTATAAATACCATTTACACTTGGGCCCATTTCCCCCTTAATCTTCAATTCTGCAAGGAGAACTCCTTTCCATAGTAACAGCAGATTTATGTCAAACCAATCAGCAAAGATGTGAATTAAATCACGTTACAGTGATTTATTTTTGTTAACATGTTTTAGTTATCAAATGGTAAAATCATTTCTCATGGCTTTGGCCAGAATTTCCTCTTAAGTTATATTGTTGTAAAAATTTGAATATACAAATCTTATAGTGCAATCTATGCAGTAGCCATTGATTTTACCTTGTCATGTAAAATAAGGTTAGAAACTAATTAAAATCTGATGGGGCTAAAAATAATGTTTACATGGAACCTAATTTACTAAAGCACTGTCACATATAATCTTTTTTTGTATTTTGCAATTACTCTAGTTGATGATGTCAGTTTTACAGGTAACAGAATTGTCTGGAGAGGTCAAGTGACTTACCCAAGATAACCCAGCTTATTCTGATTTGGGGCAAACCCAGATTCATGTATCCTATAGTCTCAGGTTTATCAATTTGTGGTTCATTTCATCAATGAGAAGCTATTAATTTAGGTAACATGATACACTAATTGACAGAAGAGATTTTGGTTTCTCTGCTTTGTGAGAGAGAATGCTCTATGCAGGAAAAGTCATAAGAGATAAAATATGAAAGGAAGGGTGGAGGGAAGGACAAAAGGAAGAAAATTTACAGAACAATGGTGCCTTTTAAATAGTGATTGTCTTGTCTTTCCCACGTGACTTTGCTGTGTGACACAGTGAAAGGCTGACCTCCCTTTAAGCCATTCTCACTATGCATATATCAACTAGATCGATTAGCTGACACTTTCCATCCACAGGCCAATTATGTTGAAAACCATACCTGTGGTTTGCTTTTATTCTGTTATTTTATAGAAAAGAGAGATAGTGATGGATGGATTGGTATACTGATAATTGGAACAGTTCTAGGATAATTTTCCCACTAAACAAGCAATCCGACTCTCAGAGACCCTCGGGGAGACTGTTAACAGGACATCTGGGAGAGTATTCCAAGAGTGTGTTCAGTGTCATGCCTTTCCAATGAAAGTGTGTGTGTGTGTGTGTGTGTGTGTGTGTGTGTGTGTGTGTGTGAGTGAATAGAAGAAATGAAATGGAGCTAAATATCAGGCCCTTGAAAATAATAATATTACTTGCTTTTAGCTGTTAGATGTCAGGGAGCCTGAATACCAATCCTTACTCTGCTGGACTCTAACTAGTCTGCCTCTAATTAAGTCAGCTTCTCTAATTCTGCTCTCTCAGCTGAAAAATGGGACACTGCTCCTTCATTAAACTCAAAGCACAGTGAAGCAGGGTTTGAAAGAATGGTCAGGGAGCACTGGCTACCTCCCGTCTTTGCTTCGTGAGAACTCTCATTAAATAATTGATACAAAGGGTTAGGGAATAATCTACACTGGAGCAAGAGTCAGGAAGCTCTAGGATAATAAATTTCTGATTCAACCTCCTCATTTGTAAAATAAAGACAGGGGACTAGATGTCCATTACCAGGGATTTTAGTTCTAATGTTAGACTTGCCTCGCCGGCATGGCTCAGTAGTTGAGTATCAACCCATGAACCAGGAGGTCACAGTTTGGTTACCAGTTAGGGCACATGCCTGGGTTGTGGGCTTGATCTTCACTCAGTCTTGGGCATGCAGGAGGAGAATTATGATTCTCTCTCATAATTGATGTTTCTATTTCTTTCTCCCTCTTCCTTCCTCTCTGAAATCAATAAAAATATATATTTAAAAATTGCATAAAATCTGTTAGACTTGATGATGTTATCATTATGTTGGATTTGCATGCAATGAAAATCTTCCAGAAACCCTTGAATTCTGTGACCCAGCATGACAGTTTCTCATGTAGGAAGATAAAACTGTTTCCATATGCACTTATACACTCATCAATGGGTCATTTTCACATATATAAATAATAAAAACAGATGTCTGCCTTTGTGTACCAAACATTTATTGCTTAGAAAATTCAGGGTTCCATGACATGGACATTATTAACATAACTGAGAGTTTATGATTGCATAGTTATTTTTAGAAAGCACTTATTTTAATTTAATATCTATTTAGGGCTTCAGTTTTCTATGTCTATATTATAGATACACATCACCAATGTTATATAGGCTTCTTCTCCAGACAATTGAAGAAGGAATCTTCCATGACAAGATAACATATTCATTATGAAGTTTTCTCCTATCACAGATAGATAGATGATAGATAGATAGATGATAAATAGATAGATGATAGAGAGATAGATAGATAGATAGATAGATAGATAGATAGATAGGAGGCATTCTGTTTTTTTGGAGCATCCCTCCTTTTTCAGAGTACAATGACAGGCATATGATTAATGAGTGTGTTCCACATTACTATCAGCAGGAATCCAGTCTAGCATGGGGAAAGCCTGAATAGTTGAAGGGAAGAGGTAAGGGTGGTAATATTAGTTATAACAGGTCAGAGAACCTTTATTCCTGGGCCATCTGCCCAGTTTAAAGGATCAAAGTGTGGTTTGTTTTGTTAATTGGTATGCAAGCCAGAATCATAGCTCAGGGCTCCCTGTGAGGTTGGAGAGGGAGGCTGGACAGAGCTGCCATTCTCATACCGAAACCTTTCGTGATAATCGTTGTGATAGAGGTCTTACCTAATGAGTGATAAATGACCACACGCCACGTGGGCACCCTATCTCATTCACCATCAGCTCCTGAGTGGAGCACCACTGGAATCAGAGTCAAAACTCTCAAATAGCTCTCCGTTTTGGATTTGCTTGTGATTTTTGCACATCTTTTCTTCTTCTTTATAACAGGTGAGATATAGTGTGGCTGGTGGAACTGGGGCAGTGGTCAAGGGGTATGTGAGAAAAAAGCACTTCACTAATTAAAGCAAGTTAATGAACTTCATTTATGCAATTGTATGAAACCAAAACCAAATTGCCGTGTAGACTCAAAAAAGAAGGGTCAGATTAATTTGTGCAGAAACAGTATGAGAGGAAGAGGCAATTATGATACTGACGAGGGGTGGGCATGGCCCCGGCTGAGATGAAGGCCCTGTTTTCCAAAAGCCTGCATGCACCCTGCCCCATGTTTTAGATCTTGTTAGCTACTCACACATGTGGATAAGGATCCTGTCTTCAACAGTAACTTATACCCTTACACACACACACACACACACACACACACACACACACACACACGAACACTAAGAATATAGGAGCTGTTGTGGAGATACTGATGCCAGTTTACCAAGAGAAGAAACCAAATGATGTCATTTAAAGGAAAGCAAATGCAACCCTGGACCAAACAATACGTTGTTGGCCGAACATCAAGGGAACATGATACCATAAAGATCAGCAGAATTATGGATGCTTCTTTTGAAACATATCTTTAAATAGTAGCGCTCAGCCTGACATTACCTTTTAAAGAGACATTATTAAGAAAATTTTGTTATTTTTGTACTCTAAAACTTTAAAGCTATGAAGAAGTTAAGAATTCCAGCATATTTCATAAAAATAAAATCCTAATGTAAAGTTGAATTGCTCTGAAGATAAAAAATTGAGATGAAATACGTTCAGCAAGATAACAGATTTAAACAAGTTGCTCTAAGATTGAGATTAAGAAAAAGTCTGGCAATTTCCTTTCACAACTTGGAACTCACTTTAAGATGCATGAGTCAAGAAATGTATTTGAGAAGTGGATATACCTTAGGCCTATGTCTAGCTCTTTATGTTTTTATTTTTATTGCTTACACTATTCCAGATGTCCTTATTTGCCTCCACTCGGCCCCCCCCCCCCCCCCCCCCGGGCCATCACAATCACACTGGTGTCTGTGTCTATGGGTTATGCACATATGTTATTTGGCTAATCTCTTCACCTTCTTCCATCCAGTCCTCTTTCCCCCTGCCTTCTGACTGCTGACAGTGTGTTTTATATCCCTATGTTACAATATTAAAAAAAAAAAAATCAAACCAACACAAAAGAAGCAATTTAGAAAATGTTGCACATATTTTATGGCTTAGGAAAAGTTTGCTTTTATTTTTATTCTAATGTCAAGAGACATTAAACTTCTAATTCAGCTTAAATACATAGAAGTTGATATTTATAAATATAAGGTATAAATGAGAGGCAATTAACCTATAATCTTTTCAATTTTGTCTATTTTAAATATATTTCAGGTCACAACATTTTTAGATGTTCTCACCTCACTTGCTTACTGCAGACCAAATGAAAACCCTATCTAATAAACCTAAAATGTGGCTCATCACTGCAACCAAACCAACCACTGTATCCTGAAATGTAGGGTAACTCCCCAGCTAGAGGCAATGGATCAGAAGTATCCTTCCATAACAGGCTTCTGTAAATATGCGTCACCTCTCTCTTCTGAGGACTATTTAACTTCATTTTACCTACAAAGTACTCAAGCATGCCAAGTTCCCTTTATTCAAGGCAAATGATCTTTAAGGTGGACACTGGTAGTTAATGTACAAAGTATATAATTCATTCTCTAAAGCTGGATTTATTCACCATGAACTGGATAGTATTTAGCTTAACGTTTTCCCTCAAATCCAGAATTCTTGTTCTTTTTTTGTCTTAAGTGTTAGATATAAACGTCAATTTTGGCCAAAATTGTTCTGTCTATTGCCATTAGAACTTTATGTAGGCTTCTATTATATTTTAAATTCTACCTCTTTAGCATTTTCTTTTCCTTAGGTCTTATGAAATAAACATACATCTGTCTGTGGTCAATACATTTGTAAACAGAGAAGACTTCTGGAGGCAATATGCTTGTATCCAAATCTATCTCCATCACACATAGCCATGAGATGTTGGAAAAATTTTGCCATGGTGGAGAAGCCTTATCGGGAGTAGAAATGCAAACTAGTACAAGCTCTCTGAAAAGCAACTTGGTGCTATATTGCAAAGTTGAATATCTGCATTCATTACAACTCCTTGAAGCGTATTGAGGTAAACTAGGAAGCATGCATAGCAATGTTCCCATATTCCACTCATGTCACCCAAACATACCTTCACATTTAAGATGGGCACATATTTTGCATCATTGCTATCACACCCTCAACCCTAAATATCTATGGCAGATACCACTAATTGATCCTAGAAGACTTTCCAGGGAGTCTAGACTTAGCCTTGTAATTCTTTTCCACCCAGCTCCACAGTCAACCACCCCCAATCAACTGGAATCTTGAAAGATAGCAAGGGCCATTCAGATTGAGCATCCTTGGCAGTTTCTTTAAAATTATTTTGAGTCCTAGCCAGGTTTGGCTCAGTGGATATAGCATCAGACTGGGGATTGAAGGTTTCTGGGTTTGATTCTGGTCAAGGGCACAAGCCTGGGTTGCAGGTTCAATTCCTAGTGTGGGACATACAGGAGGAAGCCAATCAATGATTCTCTCTCACCATTGATATTTCCATCTATCTCTCCCTCTCTCTTTCTCTCTGAAATCAATACAAAAATTTAAAAAATGGTTTTGAATGCAGGTGATGATAAACAGATTTCCAAAGGCCCATTTCCTCCCTTTTTGTGTATCATCTCATCTTGAGAGAAAGATAATTTTAATAACACTTGCTTCTTGTGTTTTTTCTCTTACACTTTTAAGAACTGTATTACATAATGGTTTTAGGGTGAAAAATTATGTTCTCATCTTTTAAATGTTTTTATTTTCTTGTCCAAAATGCTCAGATTTATTTTGGTTTTATAATTCATATTGATCCATTACATAATGCAGCAATTTTCATTCAATTATTTTGTGACATTTTTCCTCTTAGATTATTGACACTATCTTTCTGCAAATTGCTCTAGTCTCTTTGGTATAGAGCAATCAATGGAAAACAAAAGTCTAGTGGAATACAGGAATGTTATATTAATATTCCATAGCTCTACACATGGATTCCCAAAATGGGTGGAGAAAGTGCCAAATCTATAATTTCCCTTTTCTCAAATGTTGATATAGTATCCTGAGCCACAGCATACACTGCCGTTCTTTTCAGCAATTAAGTTTAGAAGAAGCACTGAATCACTTAGCCATACTTTCAAATTACTGAGGTGAGGGAACCATGAAAAATATGGCTTCATATAGAATATGATAACTTTTAATTTTTTTTTTGGCTGATGATTTAGGTGTTTTGTTTTTTGGATTTAAGAGACCCTGGTTAATAAGGGATTTCTATAGAAACAGTGTAGGTGGTTGAGTGTCAATTTAGTTTAAAAATACCTCCTGAAGGAAAGAAAATCCTCACACCTTTAAACTAACTTTATCGCTGAAGCAAAGTTTTTCAACAAACTCTTCTTAATTAAATTTAACTTAACTCAATTGAAAGAAGCCTTTTTAATGCTTGGGAGAAAAATTGGATTAAACGGATGCCCTCAGAGGCAGAGGTCATCCTCAGAATAATTCATGGGCAGCAGTTGTTTCTAGTAGGGTCCAGATCCAAACATAAAACTGGGTGAGCTAAGGTGGCAAGCAAAAATGCCAATTAGAGTGGGTAGCTCACTTGGTTGGAGTGTTGTCCCAATATGCCAAGGTTGTGGGTTTAATCCCTGGTCAGGGCACATACAGGCATGGACCAATGGATGCATGGATAAGTGGAGCAATGGGTGATGTTTCTCCCTCTGTCTCTCCCCCTCTCCCTTCCTCTCTTACTCTAAAATTTATAAATAAAGGCCTGAGGAGCAGGTGAGGGATGGGTGCAGAGGGTCAATGGGAGGAAAAAAGGGAACATCTGTAAAACTTCAACAATAAAGATAACTTTTTAAAATAAAAATATATTTTATAGATTTTTTACTGAGAAGAAGGGAGAGGGATAGAGAGCTAGAAACATGGATGAGAGAGAAACTTCGATCAGCTGCCTCCTGCACACCCCCTACTGGGGATGTGCCCGCAACCAAGGTACATGCCCTTGACCAGAATCGAACCTGGGACCTTTCAGTCCTCAGACTGATGCTTTATCCACTGAGCCAAACCAGTTTTGACTAAAGATAACTTTTTTTATAAAAGTCTATTAGAAAAGATATTTCTTTGTCCCTTGCTTTTAGGAACCTGTACTGTACTCCCCAAACTGCTTCTTTTTAAAGTTGGATAGAGTATTTGACAATGAGAAGTCCTCTAGCAAGTTTAAAAACTGGAGGCAGAAGGAGAGCAGATTCAATATTCAAGCAATAGTTCTCAAGATGCTAAGAACTGCAGAGCTCAAGGGCTCTGGAGACTAAACTTCTTCCACCCATTTGGAGAGTGAACATTATTTAAAATGTTTGTAAAGATGATGGGTATTTCATCCATGAGCCCCCTTCTATAGGTCCAAAAACACTTAATTTTTACAATAGCAGAAAGGTATACAACGATTTTTGACTGGTGAGAAGCTAGAAGAGAAAGTGCCAATAACTTCCTTTTACTAATGTTGAAATTTAGGTATGTAAACTTTAGTCACTATTCCAAAGTTAACACAATAGTGTAGGATCATAACTCATGATTCCTGCCTGTTGGACTGGTGGTCTACTTAACCAGAATAGCTAATACTATATCTCTGTCAATCTTCAATCTCTCCCTTCCCCCAACCTCCCACATCACCGCAACCCCTACCCCAAAGAGCCTGGGATTAGAATGCCTGGCTCTTCCACTCCCTGGCAGATTGACTGAAGGCACAGTCTTTGATGCTATCCTATTTCTAATGGTAACTCTTCTCTAAGGTGAGGCTACTTCAACGGCTGTTGTGAAGAATGAATAGGTAATTATAGGTAAAGTGCCTGGTACAGAGTAAAGCCTTCAATATGTGTTAGAAAGAAGAACCTTTCTTGATAGCTTCCTCTCTAACTAATTCCTTGCTTTCCCTCCTTCTAATTTCCCTTTGTCCTCAGTCACCATCAACTCATTCACTTTTGTTTGGACCTCTTATCTCAGTCTGGGTTAGGTATCCCTCTTTTTGCACCAACTTTGCATGACTCTATTATAAATCTTGGTAGTAAGTATTTATTGGTCTGCTGATGAATGTTTTAACTTTGGACGGGGAAATTACAGCATAGGATGTGCTTAATAATAAGATCATTTATGGCTCTAACTGGTTTGGCTCAGTGGATAGAACATCGGCCTGTGGACTGAAGGGTCCCACGTTCGATTCCCATCAAGGGCATGTACCTTGGTCGTGGGCACATCCCCAGTAGGGGGTGTGCAGAGTGTGATGGATGTTTCTAACTCTCTATCCTTTTCCCTTCTTCTCTGTAAAAATCAATAAAATATATTAAAAAATAAGATCACCTATGGATGTGACAAGGAGGTCTTGGAAGGACAAGAATGGAGGCAAGAAGACTGGTAAGCAGGCAAGTGTAAATGAAGGCAAACACTAAGGAAATAGTCTGGGGGTGGAGAGGAGACACAGGAAGAAGAACTAAATTAGGAGGCAGAATCCACAGAGTCTGATATCTAGGGTGTTTGGGAGAAAGGAGTCAGGGATGGTGTCTGGGTTTCTGACATGGACAATTGGGTCTGAGGATGCAGATGTGGAGGTTTGAGTTGCTGAGAGTAACTAAAGTGATGGCATAGGGACGACTGCCCAGGGAGCACTCGAAAGAGAGAGGAGTGCCAAGGCAGCTCTCTGGGAGGTACTTTTGGATGGAACAGGAAGAGTGTGAAGAAACTTGGGGAGAAAGCCTAGGGCAAAGAAAGTGAGCCAAGTTAAAGCGGTAAGAGGGAGATTTGTACCACTGCACTGTAAGTTTTACTTGATCAAGCAGTTAGATTTAAAAATTATACTTTACAAAGATGTAAAGAAAACGAGAAATTAATGTTTATTAAGCTTCCATGCCGGAGCCTGCCGGCAGTCGAACAGTACCTTATTGAGGGGGTGAGGATAAGAAAAAGACAGACAAGAAAAGATGGGGTTGGGAGGACTGAGACTTGAGTCTGCAGCGAGACTTGGGTCTGCAGTCCTGAGTTTATTTCCAGCGCAGTATTTAAGCACAAGCAGAGGAGGAATTTACACAAATCACACAAACCAGATAAAGGTAGTCACTGACTTTTCTCCTTGTCGCTACATTTCTTTTTGTGTAAATAATGCCCTGGCCATCCTTTAACTGGTATGTGGCCGTTAAGACCTTGCACTTTTTACCTATAAGCAATTAAGATCTTGCACGCCAGGTACTTAGCCAAACTGTTTATTTAAACTAAAGGGTAAAAGAGCAGAGAGCTATGTCCAGAGCCTGCATTCAGGTCTCTAGGACCCCTGTATGCCTGGGGCAGCTCCCCACATCCACAAAAGCCCTAAATATCTGAGCTTAAAAATGACAAACAAAAAGAACCCAACTAAACAACAACAACAAATTGTAAAGAGATTTACATACATATAGAACTAAATCTTTTGAATGTTAAAGCAATAAAAAAACAGACACACCAAAAAAATGAGAACCAAATTGAGGTAAATGTTTCCAAGTGTTTATGGTCAGGAAAATATTGTCTGTAGAAAAAGAGCGTGTATGAATTGCTGTGGTAAAACCACTAAGGATGGGATAGATCAATGGGTAAAGGATTTAATGGGAGAATTAATAAAATGTTCTCACTACAAAAAGGAAATGATAAATATTGGATATGATAGAGGCAGTAATCATAGTTATAATAATAAAAGCCTAAGTGACTATCACAACCGAATGGACGACCGAATAGGCTGTGTGGGGCGACCAGGCTGGCAGAGGGGCTCGTGAGGAGTGACCAAATGACTGAAAAGCAGGCTGCATGGGGCGACCACACCCACAGGCAGACAGTTGGGGGTGATCAGGCCTGCAGAAGGGGTTAGTGAGGGGCAACCAAATGACTGAGCAGTAGGCTGCATGGGACAACCAGGCCAGAGGAAGGGGGCCACTTGGGGGTAATCAGGCCAGCAGGGGGGGCAGTTTGAGGCAACCAGGCTGGCAGAGGGGGTCAGTGAGGGGCAAC
>PVJN01028503.1:0-26894 GCA_004026805.1 Lasiurus borealis
TTGGAGAGAGGGAGAGGGATAGAGAGTTAGAAACATCAATGAGAGACATCGATCAGCCTCCCCCTACTGGGGATGTGCCTGCAACCAAGATACATGCCCCTGACCGGAATCGAACCTGGGACCTTTGAGTCCGCAGGCTGACGCTCTATCCACTGAGCCAAACCGGTTTTGGCACAAAGGGAAATTTTGTGTAGGTCGTGAAATGGAAAGAAACTTCTTACTAGGGGTAGAAATAAAAATGACTCCCCCAAAATGTGCTTTGAAATTAAAATGGCAACAGAAAACCTTGATGAGTCTGGCCCTTTAGTATGAACAGCCCTGTATTCTGTTCCTGATAGCACCAAGGGAAAATGTATGCAAGGGCATTTTTACTTTCCACTGTCGTAAGAGAGATTTCTGTATAAACACACGACTTCTAGATTGATGCTCTGGGCATTTTACAAATCAGGCCACGGGAAGTGGCAGTCTAAGCTGAATGTGAGAAAATAAGGTTTGGGACCTTTGGGTGACTTGAAACTCCTGGGACTTCCAACTCATGCATGTTGCAGTTCTAGCTTAGTAGCCCCACTAAACAAAACCAGACAAGCGTTCCTCAGCCCTGCATTCTCTTTCATCCATCACGTTTGCTTTCAAATAGCCAAACGGGTCTAAAAAGCTATCTGTATTCATTGTTTCACTCCACTTAGTCTGCTCCAGTCTGGCTTCCGCCCCTCTCATTTCCCTGTAACACCTCATAGTAAGTTCACTCATGTCCTCCATGAAGCTGAATTCAAAAGACATTGTTAGTCTTTAATTTTCTCACTGTTGACCACTCCTTCCAGAAACGCTCTTTTCTCTCAGTTCCAGTGACATAACAGTGTCTTATTCTTCTTCCCACTCTGTTGTTTTTACAGGCTCATCCTCCCTTCTAGAACTCTTAAATGTTCTACTATCCCAGGCCCTCCTCTCTTCTCATAGTAGACACTCTCCCAGAGTGATCTCATCCACCTCACTGACTATTAACCACACATCTATGCACATGACTCATAAGTGTGTGTCTCCATCTCAGATCACTGTCACCCAGGTACTGGAGACAGAGTGATAAGCCAGCTAGAAGGTGGGGATAGGGATGGGGAGGAGGAGACAAGCAACAAACGAATAGAAAAAATACCAGACAGGGCTAAGTGCCAAAGTGAGCATAAACCAGGGTGATATTTTCGAGGTTGAGAGGTACTTTATATTGGCCGGTCAGGTGTTTACTGAGGTGGTAAAATTTAAGATGATCCTTCAGTGACAGAAAGGAGCCAGCTGTACAAAGGGAATAACCAGTGCAAAGGCCCTAAGGCAAGAGTGAACACAGAGTGTACAAGAAACGGGAAGTGAGGAGGAGACCCGGTAGCGGATGAGGGCAGAGAGGCAGGTAGGGGCTGGGTCATGCAGGGCTTTGGAGGCTGCTGTGGCGAGGACTTTGGATTGTTCCAAGGGAAAGGGAAAGCTGTTAGAAGCATTTTGTTTTGTTTAAGCAGGATAGATTTTTAGGAATTTAACTTGCCTGTTAGAGGCAGTTGATAGCAGGGGGGGTTAAGGAGGCTCTTACAGGAGGGAGGGTGAGTACAGTAGCTTGGACTAGGGTGATTAATAGGGGGTGCAGAGAGCAGAGGGACAGATTAAAGAGAATGTGGACATAGTTGGTAAGACGTGCTGATGGATTTCCATGTGGCGTGTGAGGGAAAGGGAAGTTCAGAATGATGCCAGAAAGTTGATCTGGGCCAGTTGATGAATGGTGGACTGAGAGATGGGAGACTGGAAGAGGAGTGGGTTTGGGGAGAGAAGAGTAGAGGTAAATGCCATTGAGAACATGAAAATATGTGGATATTTGATGCCAATTAGACATCTAGGTAGCGATGTCAGGTGGGCTCCTTGATGTGCTTCTGGAGTTCATAGAAACTAGTGCTGGAGGAAAAAACCTGGAGGTCACTGAGATTAAAGTCGTGGGCCTGGATGAGATTACCCACATACAGGAGGCTACAGATACTGAAAAGAGGTCCTCAGACTGGCCTGGTCAAGCAGAGAAGGAGCCAGCATAAAAGACGAGGGTGAGCCAGTGGAATAAGAAGGAAATCAGGAAAGCATGATAACCTGGAACTGAGGAAGAAAGTGTGGGATGGAGAAAGACTGGTTATTTGTGTTAAATGCTGGTTAGAGGTTACTGAATGACCACAGAATTTGGTAATATTGAGGCTTTTGATTCTGATGACCATTTTAGTGGAGTGTTGAGGGTAGAAGCCTGATTGGAGTGAACTGAAGAAATAAGAGGTAAAGAAATGAAGAGTATGGCCCTAGCCAGTTTGCCTCAGTGGATAGAGCATCAGCCTGCGGACTCAAGGGTCCTGGGTTCGATTCCGGCCAAGGGTACATGCCTGGGTTGCGGCTCAGTCCCTAGTGTGGGGTGTGCAGAGGCAGCCAATCAATGATTCTCTCTCATTATTGATGTTTCTGGCTCCCTTTCCCTTCCTCTCTGAAATCAATAAAATATATTTAAAAAAATAGAAGAGTATGGACAACTCTTTCAAGAGGTTTTGCTATAAAGAGAAGCAGAGACATTGGGGCTGAAGCAGCTGGAAGATGTGAGACCAAAAGAGTTTATTTTTTTTTTCAAGATGGGAAATTCTAGAATCTTGATTCTCAGATGTGGCCTCTGGATCAACCTGGAGATAGAGTGATAAGCTAGCTAGAAGGTGGGGATAGGGATGGAGAGGAGGAGACAGAATCTCAGGTCCTACCCAAACCCACTGAATCAGTTTGCATTTTAATGAGATCCGCCCCTCCCTCCCAGCTGCTTTGCAGGCACATTCAGTATTGAGAAGCACGGTTCTAGGGGCAGCTTCTCACGTTTTCTGTGATGCGGGACAATTAATTTGTTCCTAATCTGTCTGGGACTTCTATGTCTGATCTTTTAACTCACTCCACCTGTGACTCACTATGTAACTGCGTCAACACGCCTACAGGTTTAGACCCTGTTGGAGAGGTTCTCTGACCATCTGCTCGCATGTTGCAGCCGTGTCATCTTGCTACACAACTGTCTTAAGTGCTTACTCCATGTCTGTTCCGTGAATGGTAACATTTTATGCTGGCTTGTGGACCACACTTCAAGTAGCATGTTTGTATGTCGATGGGCATGAGTTAAAGAGAGAAAAATGATCATGTAAGAGAGAATGAGGATAATTGCATATGAAGATAAGGAATTGAATCCATAATAGATAGGAAAGGTTGTATTTATATATCAACAAAGACTTTTTAAAGAAAACTTAAAAAAATTTTTTTTTTCATTGATCTTTAGAGAGAGAGAGAGGGAGAGAGGAGGAGAGAGAAACACCTTTCAGTGCCTCCTGCCCACACTCTACCAGGGATTGAGCCTGCAACCTTTTCGTGCATGGGACGACACACAGCCGACTGAGCTACACTGACCAGGGGCAGCCACCTCTGTCTTTTTATTGGAGCATTTAATCCACTTGCATTTAAAGTAATTGTTGGCAGATACGTGTTTATTGCCATTTTATTATTCATATCATTACTTATTTCTTCTTAAAGAAGACCCTGTAACATTTCTTGTACTACTGGCGTGGTGATGAACTTTAGCTTTTTCTTATCTGGGAAGCTCTTTATGTGTCCTTTGATTCTAAATGATAGCTTTGCTAAGTATTTTTGGTGGTGGTTCTTGTTTTGCATCACTTTGAATATTTTGTGCTAGTCCCTTCTGCTCTGCAATATTTCTATTGAGAAATCAGCCAACAGTCTTATGGAACTCCCTGGTAGATCGCTAACTGATTTTCTCTTGATGCTTTTATGGTTCTCTCTTTAACCACTGCCATTTTAATTGTGATGTGTCTTGGTGTGGGTCTCTTTGGGTTCATACAGGAAATCAGAGGGGATGGGGCAGGGCAATGAGCGTTTAGCTACACTGATGGAGACTCAGATATGGCACCTGCCTGCCAGTTCTGCGGGGTGAAGGCTCAGCACAGGAACAAAGGCTTGTGCCAACACTCTGTCTGGGAGAAAGCTGCCCCTCCAGCCCTTGTCTCGAAGCCAGACAATTCAGTTTCTCCCCATGTGTCCCTGCACCTTTGGAGCTGCTGCCCCCGGTGCTGGAGCCCAGAGTGAGTCCCATTAAGTCCATGCACAGACCCTTTAAGAGGAACGCCTAGCAGCTATCCGTGTTACTCGGCCAGTCTTTGCTGGTGTTCGAAGCCAGAAGTTAAGGGGACTTCTCTTCCCAGCAGTGGAACCCTCGGCTGGAGAGCCCAGTGTGGGGCTGGGACCCCTTATTCTTCAGAGGGAACCTCTGGCGCTGAGTTGAGATATCCCTCCCGATTTTTAACCAGCACGTGCGTTTGGGTTCAGCCCAGTCCATGTCTCTGCCCCCCCTACAAGTCTGGGTGCAGTATCTTCTGTATATTTTTAGTTATAGGACTTCTGTTCAGCTAGATTTCAGGTGATTCTCAATGTAGGTGGTTTAGTTGTAATTTTGATGTGGCCATGTTTACCTACTTTGCTATCTTGACTGGAAACTCATACCTGTTGTTATTGGAAAGGACTTTAGATGTTATTTCATCTGACCTTTGTTCACCTGATGAAATCCAGAGAGCATTAAAAAAAAAAAGACTTTTCTTGAGGTCTGACAGTATGTTGGTGGCAGGTTTCAAGTTTGTTTACACTTAGGGAGTACCACTTTTTTTCTCCACTTTAGTCAGAAAAGATCACTTGCTCTGGATTCTCTTCCCTTGTGGGCAGGTGGGGTGGGAGGTGGGAGATAAGAAAAAGACGGGGCTTATAGAAATGAGCATGTTTCTTCCTCCACTTTCACCTGGAGTGTTCTGAGCTCCAACATGAAGGAGTGTGGGAAGCTGGTCAGTGATGGCGTTCAGATGAGCTGCTTTTACCAACCTGGTGACCCCGGGTTGGCTCTCCCCAAGCTGCTGCCCTCTTCAGGCCCAGACCCGATAATTGCTGGTCCCACCCCTTCCTGCCACCAGCCTGTTTACCAGGTTGGCTTTTGGGTGAAGACACTGTATAGGGCAGAAAAAAACTTTAAAATCCCTCTGGCTTTTTTTCTGAACAGCCCTGAGGATGCTACCTCAGCAATTATAGGGGAAAAAACAGCTATTTCCTGCTTTTCAGTATACACAATGGGCACTAGATTTGATTTCTAGGACTTCGGATATTATGATTAGTTCAGATTCAAACTTTAATCCTACCCTCTCATTTTTCACCTTTACACTTTGTTCCGTGCTTATAGCTGGATGCCTCACGAGGTTAATTAGTAGATGAGGGGTGGCCAGGCCAACAGAATTGCAGGTAATGGTTTCTCTGTGATCCCTTGTCATTCTGGTTCTCTCTGAGGTCAGACTTTCTGTTGCCGGCAAGTAAAGTTGTCATTGAGGACACTCAGCGGAAGGGCCTGAGGGTGGTGGTTCTAGCAGACGACCCAGAGTTATTTCAGTTCAGATAATATCTATTGATTCATCTCCAAGTTTCACTGTCTCTTTTCTCTGTCAATTATATTCTGTTCTTAAGCTCATTCAGTGAATTTTAAAAATTTGTTCTATAATTGCCACTTAATTTTTTTTTTAAATTTCTTCGCTTAGTTTTAATAGCTGCTTTAGTATCCTTGTCTGATAATTCCAACATCTGGGTCATCTTGGACTTGCCCTCTGCTGATGGTCTTTTTCCTTGCAGAGAGATTTCATTGCTAGTTCTTTATGTAATTTGGATTTCTATCCTGAACATAAATGAATGTGAATGTTATGGAGACTCTGGTTTCTGTTGATTTTAGTGGGCAGTTAACTTGGTTAAAATAGCAAACCCTGTCTTACCTGTGGTAGGTGCTAGTTCAAATCTCAGTCTAGTTCTTTTATCCTTTGCTGAGGTCCTTGGATTCTGCCCTGTGCATATGGTTCAGGGGTCAGCTAGAAATTTGGGTAGAGTTTATACATAGAATTTGGATTCTCCTTTTGTGGTTCTCTCTTATCATTATCTCTGGCTGTTCTGGGTTCTGTCTTTGGTTCATCTAGACAGCCTAGGATTTTATTTTTTTTCTTAAATTTTTATTTGTTGATTTTAGAGTCAACTTGCATTCACAAGTTGACTCCTGTATGTGTCCCAACTGGGGATCTAACCTGTAACCTAGGATTTGTTTTCATTAAACTGGAACTTCTGTTGTTTAAAACTTTTTTTAATCTAGAGTTTATAGTCGCTATCTGAAGGAAGATAATACTGGAAGCAGAATTCTCTGCTAGCAATTTTATCTGTTATCAAAGTGTTTTGGGAGCAAAAGTGATACGTATTTAAGAAAGCTTTAATCTTCAGCAAATGATGGACTGATGCATTTCTTCAGTGAGGCTTGTTAATTATCTCAGGTGGACTCAGTCATATTCACTTCCCAACTTGCAACCTTGGCCAAGTCAGTCTTTTCTCTCTTCCTCTCTGGGACCCACTTTCTTTGGAAAGTGAGGCATCTGGACTCTCCTTATCTGTAAGCATCCTTTCATCTCTTCTCCACAGACAAACATGCACACCACTCTCACCACCAACAGTAACAAGCACCGAGACGCTGCCTGAGGGAAGTGATGTGGGTGGATCTCTCAGGGTGGAACCTCTCTGGGGGCAGCACCAAAGAGTCTGAGGATGTTTACAGTCAGCCTCTTGTTTCTGGGGACCGAAGCCTGGTACGCCGAGGCTGCAAGAAGTACAAGTCATTCAGAAGCAAAGGAAAGAATTCATTTGCTGCCTGTTTCTGCTCCTGAGAAATAGGAGAGAATGTAGACGGTTGAAAACAAATGAGGATCACCTGGCATTCCTGTTTGATTTCTGGCGGTGCATTTATCCTGTTTGAAGGGGAGAGCCCCCTGGGCCTTAATATATGCCAGCAGACTGAACAGCATGTGGGGGGGCAATAGCTGTCAATAGGGGTGCTGCTTTCTCTGTTAGGGCTGCAGAGACCTTAGTGGACATACACGTAAATCTTAGAGTTCAGAATCTGTGTGTGGGAGAAGTTAGAGTTGGTGCGGAGTAAATAGGTAAGGTTGGTGGAAGGGGAAAGATGATGGGTGAGGGCAGGACAGAAGGTCTATGGGCCATTTCTGAAGCTGTTTGAATAGTAATCACACTTACTCTGTTTAGACTGAGTCTTTTTAAAAGTATATATGTGGGAGACAGAGAACTAAAGCTTCTCTCATGCTCACCCAGGCCATCCCTTGGATGCTGCCCCTGATACAGACTCTTTTTTTTCTATTTTTCCGCCTATTTTCATTGCTTATTAATCATTCTTTTCTCTTCAGGTCATATTGGCTTGAGGCTTCAGGCTCTCATCTTAAAAAAAAAAAAGCCATAACAAACAATCATTTTATTATTCTCCATTTTAATTCTAGCCTTCCAGCTCTCTAGGGGAATAGAGGCAGGGATACATTCTGTATATGTTACGGTATTGTTGGTGGAGGTGTGGGAATCAGATTTAAGGGACCAGCATCCTTGGTAGGCGGTCAAAGGTGGTCTACAGGATATGGAAGGGGAAGGATGGGCAGTTACGATGAAAGGAGAGGGGGATAGTTTGAGTGTAAGACTACGTACAAAAGCTTCAGTTTCATCCCTGGCATAGCTGTCTTTCCATTCTTCCTCAAGGTAGGATAGACAGATCTTCTATCTTCACTAACTTATATAAGGGGTGAGACCCAATGGATTATTACACTTTTCAGCTCTCTTGTAAAAAGAAGGCTCATTACAAAACTGAAGGGTAAGATTGCGGACAAAGAAGCTCTGTTTTTAGTTTTAGTCGATTCTGGGTTGTTTGGGGCCCTTTTGAGGACCCAGTCTAGAAGGCAACCCAATGCGAATGGTCAAGTGCCTTTTTAGGTCAGATAGACTTACATTTTGACTACCTAGTTACTAGCAAGCTGTAAGACCTTGGACAAGTTACTTGACTCTTGAAATTTAGATTCTTTAGAGGGTAACATTATTGTGTTGTCTTTATATAAAACATATAACATGTTGCCTGAGGTGTGGTAGACAGCCAAGTGATGTTTGTTTTTCTTACCCACTTTCCAGAACATCTTATTTTTAAGTAGAATCCCAGCTTTAGTTCTAAGCAAGTGTGTGATTCACCTTTTCCAAGCTTTACTTCCTTTCTTAAAAACGAGGGCATTTAACTAGTTGATATCTGAGATCCTTCCCAGCTATAAGATGTCATAGGAATTTTTAGACGGTTGAGAGAGGCATATAGATCTGTTAATTTAAGGAAAGACAGTGTAGTCCGCACTGAGACCTTATCATCTGATAGGAAGGGGGAAGTCTCCTAGAGCCAATCTGCTTCTGCCCTGGGAAAGAGCCGGCCCTCTTCAGAGTCAGCCGAGTCGGATTGTGCCTTGTCTCCTGTCTCACACTGTGCTGTAGCTGATTGTCTGTGGGACAGGGCTTTGGTTCAACTTGCCTAGTCTTGGTGTGATTCATGTTTTACCCATCTCTTTCTTCCTCTTTCTATTTTGTCTAGGTCAAAAGGCAACTGCCATTGAAAGATAGAGAGTGACTGTTTCCAGGACAACCACCATTGAGGAGAGCAGCCAGAAGCATTGACTGAAAGCTTAAATTACCTAAATGGTAAGTAGGTTGTGCGTGAAACCTGGCCACACTGATAGAATTGGTAATTTATGAAGTCTGCAATTTTCCCCTCATTATGGGAGAGGGAGGAAAGTCAGTCTTTGTTTATAACCATTATGAACCATATGCTATGCTAAGTACTTCATAGGGTCTCTCATTTAATCAACTAGCCAGTCTAGCAGAGGAAAATCTTTACACAGAGTTGACAGTCTTTACTAGGCCTAGCTACCATTTACTGAATACTTATTAAATGCCAGGCCCAGTCTATTTGACATACATTATCTCCCTATGAGGTAAGTGCTGTTATTATCAACATGAGGAAATGAGCTGAGAGGTTATATAACTTCTCCACATTCACACGGGTAGTAAATAGGACTAGATTTCAAACCTGGCTTGTTTTCATTGTACTCAAACGTCTCTTGAGAAAGTTACTTTTTGGTTGCAAAAACAAAAACATTTTTGATTGATAACTACCAGTAGTTCCTTTTCCTAGGGTTCTGTGTACCAGCATTTTATTGGTTGATGTTGACCAAGAAAGTGGAGAGTAGTAATGAAATGAAATAAACTTGAGCAGTGGGTGCCCAGAGGGCTTTAGAGCCCAGGAAAGAGCTTTGGAGTGCATTTTATTCTAAGCAAGATGGGAGCCACTGGAGGGTGGGGAACGGTGGTCTTGGTTGCCAGTGGTAGCTGGGGAATAGAGAAAAGTTTTCTGGAAAGGTAGAGCAACAGGCAACCAGAGATAGCGTCTGGGACAGGGTTCTAGGCATAGGAGTGACTGCACATGGAAAGGAATCTTAGCGAGACCTTTCACTCTCATGGTTAGCCCCACTGCGAAATAGGCACAGTCATGGGTAATACAGAGCTTTTCTTGAGGGAAACGCCTTGGCAAATTCTTGTCCTATTAATTGGTTCAGGATTCTTGTTCTCTTCCTCTCCCGGGAGTATTTTCCTCCCTCAGGGAACTGGGTTATGAAATTAATTTCTGGTTGGGTGGAGTGGCAGTCAGGATTTATTTGTTCATTGATCTTTCTGACCAGATGCCAGGGATCGAGCCTGCAATTGAGGTACGTGCCCTTGACCGGAATTGAACCCATGACCATTCAGTCTGTGGGCCAGTGCTCTAACCACTGAGAACAGGCTAGGGCAAGGCAATTCATTTTTGAAAAGGTTCCTAGCCTGGAGAATCGGGAATGCACTATAAAGATAATGTATCCCTGAGTACTACCATTAAGTATCTAACATTTTCTCATGTGGTCCTAAGACAAAGGAAATTTTGGGCTGGCTTCATACAGGTACTGTACAAGTACCAAATAATGGGTTGGTGTTTATCTAGATAGGCTGTTTTGTAGTGCCATTCTAGAGGGCTGTTCTTGGTGATATTCGGTTTAACAATTTGAACATCAATTTGGATGAGAATATTGAAAAGACTTGCATATCGGGTTTATAGTCAATGCTTGCAAGTTGGAAGGTGTAGAAAATAGACTATATATTGAAACTAACTTTCAAGTTGAAATCCAAAAAAATATAAATAATTTAAGTTTAAATTTACATGGCACTTAAGATGGACCGCGTGTTAGTCGAAGCACTTCCTGTATTAACTCATTTCCACTTAGTTACCCTTCAAGGTAGATATTGAAATATAAGTAACTTATCCATGGTTATACAGCTGGTAAGTGGCAAAATCAGGGTCTAACCTTAGGTCTGGCCTCACACTATGTAATCTTTAATCAATGCACCATACTGCCTGCAACAGAAATAAGAATTAAGCCCCATATTCAGGCTATTAAAATTAGTTAGGTTTAATTACACTTTTTTTGGAAAAAAAAAATTCAGTATGAACCTACAAACTGGTAATAAAGCTGCCAGATTAGCTCGTGCAGTCTTAAGCTTCATTATTAAAACTGGATCGACCAGGTCATCTTTCAAATTCCCCCTCCTTCCTTTATCACCCCTTTACTCCATCTCTTGCCTTGATTTCAATAGAACCCTAGTTTATCCTGCTGAATGTTCGTCCAAAAATGCAATTCTGATTGTGTTATTCTCTTGCCTAAATAACTTTGTCCAAGACAGGTTGCAAATTTGCTTCCTTTAGCCACTTGCAAGCATGCCAGTGTGTTTTGAAGGGTCTATACAGTGGTGTTCTTTTTATTTCCTTTAAAATTTTTTTGAGTGAGTTAGATACATTTCCCTCTTAGCCTTCATCCTACCAGGCTGTCACTCACAGTATTTGCATTTGCAACCTTTGGCATGAAGGTCAATTTTCTTTCTAGAATGTAGTGCCTGGATCTGAAAACAATTTGCTAGAAGTAATTTGGTCATTACAGAATACCGTGAGATAGTTACCCTCATTTACTTACCAAACATTGATAAGGTTCTCAGCCTCACTCCACATCACAGTATTCAGTGCCCGGGACAGAAAAATAAAGATGACATAGTCCCTGCTCTCGTAGCTCAGAGCCAGTAGAGGAATACAAACATGTACGCAAGCATCATGGATACTCTGATAGAAGTGTCTACGGAGTTGAGGTGGTACATTTTGGTTTGGGGGAGGGTTGTTCATGAAGATTTTGCAGTGAAAGATACTCTCCATCAGAACAGGGCCGGGGAGACTGGAAGGAAGAGAGGGGAGGAAGGAATTGTAAACTTGTTCCTCAAACACTAACACCTCGGCTGCTGCATTTGCTGTGGGATTTCAAGGGCTTCTGTGTTGCACCGTCTACACTCAAAACCTTATACGTTATTGCTCTGCTTTTCCTTTTGTGCCTCATATAAATGCTGCTGAATTACTTAAAGTTCCCCAGATGCAGCATTGTTTTGTTCCCTTCTCCCCTCCCTCCCTGTAAATCATTATTTTATACCCTTCTGTGCCAGATCCTATTCAGACTGCTGGAGAGACAGCAGCATAAAACAGCTGCAAACATACAAAAATCATGTTCCTGACATGAGTCTGGCATTCTTATAGAGATAGTAAACCAATTCACACGTAATCAAGTGTTAAATGTGCTAAAAAACAAGTAGGATATCTTTCCTTAGAGCTGTCCAAAGATGGAATGAGTTGCCTTGCAGGGAATGGGTGTCTTTTAGAAAAAGCCTCACCAGATGACATTTTTTAAAAATTGCTTTTTAGAGAGAAAGAAAGGGAGGGAGGGAGGGAGAGAGAAATATAGATGTGAAAGATAAATTTCTATTGGTTGTCTCCCATACATGCCCCAATCCAGGATTGAACTGGCATCCTAGGTATGTGCCCTGGCTGGGAATCAAATCTGCAACCTTTTTTTTTTCTTTTCAATTTTTAAATATTTTTTAATTAAGTTTTTAGAGAGACGGGGAGGGCGGGAAGAGGAAGGGGGTGGGGAGAGAGAAATATTGATTGGTTGTCTCCTATATTCTTCCTAACTGGTGATCAAATCCACAGCCTGGGTATGTGCCCTGACTGGGGAATTGAACCTACAACCCATCATTACATGGGATGATGCTCCAGTCAACTGAACCACAGCAGCCAGGGCTGAACCCCGAAACCTTGTTAGTGTTCAGGATGATGATCCAACCAATTGAGCCCCCCGGCGCGGGCGAATGTCCTTGTCATTATGAGTGCTTGAGTAGAAGTTGAATGACTGCTTCCTAGATAAGTGTTTCATGGAGTGGCAAGTTAGGTTCAGAGGCTCCTTCCAACCTGGAGAATCTCTACATACTGGTTGAGCTACTAACCCTGAGGATTGCATATCTAAAGTAAACTAATTACAGGCTATTAGAAATGGCCATGAGGAAGCTGCTCAAAAATAGTTCCCCCATTTTCTTTTACATTGGGGGTTGGCAAACTGGTCCGCAGCCCACTGCCTGTCTTTGTAAATAAAGTTTAATTAAGACATAGCCATGTCATTTTGCTTTTTAAAAAAATATATATTTTATTGATTTTTTTTTTTTTTACAGAGAGGAAGAGATAGGGATAGAGAGTTAGAAATATCGGTGGGAGAGAAATACCGATCAACTGCCTCTTGCACACCTTCTACTGGAGATGTGCCCACAACCAAAGTACATGCCCTTGACTGGAATCGAACCTGGGACCCTTTAGTCCGCAGGCTGACGCTTTATCCACTGAGCCAAACTGATCAGAGCTCATTTTGTTTTATAAAACATAAAAAACCATGATCCTGACATGATACAGTAGAGTAGTTGGGACAGAGACCTTAGGTATTAATAAAGCCTGAAATATTTACTAAAAATCAAGTCGTATATTTATATGAATACTGTCAAACTTTAAAGTAAATGTACCAACCCCCTACTTTAAATGCTATTGGGAACAGGAAGTTAGTCATGGCAGCTGTGTTGAGGAAAAGGGTAGTACAAGTTTGGTTATGTTTTATTTTCGATTTTCTTGGCCCCCCAACGACAAGAAGAGCTAGCCTCCAAAATGCTGGATAGGGATACTTGGAACTGGGTTCGAGAGCTTTGGCAGAAAGGAGCCCTGAATGAGACATAATTTGGTGCTGTATCTTTCCAATATGAATTGGAACTGAGCTAGATGTGTGGGGGGTGGGGGGTGGGGTGGGGAGCTAGTGGAAAGGGAGGAGTTGGCATTAAAATATGTGACTACCCTTTCTTTGCTTCCGGTTCCTCTGATTTCTGAGGTTTACTCTAAGAAATTTCCTTCCCAGACCCCTCCTCAGACACAATCACTTCTTCCGAGCAGTAAATGTGCTAAGGAAAAACAGCATGGGAGGAGAGGAGGGACCCAAGGGGTGGATGCTGTATTAGGCAAGATGGTCAGGGAGGCTTATTATCCTATCAGAGGCCGATGCACGGAATTCATGCAAGAGGAGGCCTCCTTCCCTGGCTGCTGGCACCGGCTTCCCTTGAAGCCCCAGCTTTGTCTGGAAGGTTGTCCAGAAGGACGTCAGGTCTAATTAGCATATTATGCTCTTATTATTATAGATATAATAAAGAGCTAATATGCTAATTAGACTGAACAGCAGAACAACCGTTCGGATGACCTTCCAGATGAAGCCGGGTCTGCGAGGGCCGAGCCCCTTGTACAAATTTCGTGCATTGGGCCTCTAATTGTTTTATAATTGGTTCTGCCTTTCTGATTTCTTAAAGGCAGAGTTAGATTTTAGGATCTCTCTAGCATTTGGATAGATGCAGGAGAAATCTGCTGAATGAAAAATTTTACCTGGATAAATATACTTATGGGGGAATGTGGGAGGCACTTTATGGATGGTCCTGGAGGAAACAAAGCATTTCCCCCCCTTTGGCTATATTTAGGGCAAAAAGGTCAGTTATAGTGACACACCAAACCCATTTTCGATCCATTTCCTTGTTTTCCCTGGGTAGAGGCTTGATCGTAGCCAGTTACCGTTTTTAAGATTAGGTATACATACGACTTTTCAAAGTGCTTTGGCTGACTTTATTTTTGCTTTGTAGTAGGTTGGGGTGATATTTTTTCAGAGGAATAAGCTGATATATAGAGAAGATCAGTGACTTGGCCAAAAAGGGTAGCATTCTTAAAAAAAAAACTAGACTTGGGTTCTCCATCTGATTATCCTTACTAGCTGTGTGACCTTGGGCAAGTTCCAGGGCCCTATCCCATAAGGATGTTGTAAAAGGTAACAGTAATAGCTACTACTCTTTCTTGTGGTTTATGTGCAAGATATTCAAGATATTCTGCTAAGTGTTTTACATGCTTGGGGGGATATATATATATATATATATATATATATATATATATATGTATATATATATATATATATATAATTACATTACACTAGGGGCCCAGCACATGAATTTGTGCAACTTGAAAGGAATTGTGGGCCGTGAGGCTGTGGTGGGCACAGGGGTGGGTCTCGGCCCATCCTCTGCGCCCTCGCCTGGCCCCTCCCATTGTGGTCTCCTGTCTGCCGGCAGCCCCTCTCCTGCCATCACTGCTCCCGTGAGCGGATGACACTGGCCTTCCTCGCACATGTGGAGCGATGGGGCTGGTGCCAGCAGTGGGTGTGAGTGGTGGCTGTTGCCAGATCGCCCCTCAGGAGCAGGGAGAGGTGGAGAAGCCCTGAGGGGCAATTGTGGCCAGCAGCCGCCACTCACACCCGCTGATGGCACTGAGGTATCGGGACTGGCACCGGCAGCAGGAGCAAAGAATTTTCAGTAACCACCAGAGGCTTGTGTGGATGACAGCACTGGTGCCCCGCCTTGGACTGGCACCCCCACTTACCTGTTCCACCATCCCACTGCAGCTGACGCCTGCCATGTTCCACGCTCTGCCACATGCTGCTGACGCCCACCATGGTCTGCGACACTCCCTCCTATCCCCCGTGGTCAATGCACGTCATAGCAACCAGTTGTTTGGTTCTGCCATTTGGTCTATTTGCATATTAGGGTTTTATATATATAGATGTCTTCTATATAATAAAAATCTAAGCAACCATTACGGTGGAACAACCAGTCGTTATGATGTGCACTGACCACCGGGAGCAGACGCTCAACACAGGAGCTGCCCCCTGGTGGTCAATGCGCATCATAGCGACTGGTTGTTCCCACGGGGAGCACCGCTCAGCCAGAGCCTGGCTCCCAGCTGGTGAGTGCAGCGGCGTGGCGGGAGCCTCTTCCCCCTGCGCGGCAGCACTGAGAGCAGCGATCACCAGCGAGCAGGCAGGCGATGAGGAATGAGGGGTCCTGGCCTGTGAGAGGGCACAGGCCGGCTGAGGGATGGCCTGCCCCCCCCTCCCCCACTTTCCCACTCCACTGCAAGAATTTTGTGCACTTGGCCTCTAGTGTGTGTGTGTTACCCTCACCTGAGGATATGCCCATTGATTCTAGAGAGAGTGGGGGCATTGACATGAGAAACGTCAATGCACAGACCAGGACAACGCTCCCAACACTCCCAACAACTGAGTCACCCAGCCATGGCATATGTCTTCGTATGGATGAGAAAATGCCAGGGAAGTAATTTAAGAGAAAGGACACCATAGATCTGGGGTCCCTAGAGAAAGCATGTACATGAAGTACTTAATGCATTGTCTACAGCAGCGGTTGGCAGCCAGTGGTCCTCGAGGTCCGAAAGCTTGGTGACCACTGGTCTGTAGTAGAGAAGTGCTCGATTTGTGATTGTCCTTTGTTTGTTTCCATCATACCTTATTGTTGTTATTGGTCTGAATAATCAGAACTGCTCACTTTGTAAAAACACTTAAAAGAGTTTGTAGGGAGATGATTTCACACAATGGCAAGGAGACCAAGTTGCTGGAGAAATCAATGTTTACTTGTAAGTCTCAGATCCTTCCGGGATCTTTTAGTCCGCAGGCGACGCTCTATCCACTGAGCAAAACCAGCCAGGGCGAGTAAGTACAATTTAGAAGCTCAGGCTGAGCAACACCAGCCAAGGCCAAAGTCATGTTTTGTTATGTGGCACTCACAATAGGAAACATGGATGGGAATGAGGGAAAGGGTTTTTGTCTTATAAAAATATATAAACTTAGAATTTTCTCTCCCTACGTTTTTGAGGAGGAGGAAGCTGGGAAAAGGAGATGGGGAGACCAAAAGAAGCGAAGGTGACAGAGAAAGTTGAGCCCAGGGAGGGAGAGTGGTGGAGGGGAGATGATCCAAAAGAAGGCCAGATCCGAGGCAGGGAGGCTCTGCTCTAAATTCCAACCTTCCGAGGCTTTGGAGTGTTTTGAATTGGGTCTGGGCTCCACCTGGTGGCCCGAAGCTCAAAGTGCAGTCAGTGGAAGGGACCTTGGGGTCTGAGGGAAGTGGCGTTTGGCATCTCCTCAGATTCCACTTAAGGCTGTTTCTCTTTTCCCCATGGAATCATTATTGATGCAGTTTTTCCCTCACCAGTGATTGCCGTTTTCTCTTATGGCTTAAACCATAATCCCCAGTTTTAGATGTAATCTTTGATTGTAGATCTTTGTTCTTTTCTAATATATGCACGCAGTGCTGTAACTTGCTCTAAATATTACTTTTGTTATACCCCATACATTTTAAAAATTTTGAGATTTCTTTGACTGAGGTGTTATTTGATCTTAAAGGATTTGGGGATATCCCAGCTATTTTTCTGGTATTGATTTCTAGTTTAAGTCCATTGTGTTCTGAGAGCATAGTGTATGCTTTCTGATCTTTTCACTTTAAGGTGTGTTTTATGGCCCAGAATGTGGTCTGTGTTGGTGAATGTTCCATGTGAAATGTATATTCTGCTGCTGTAGTAATCTCTCCATATCCTTCATATCCAGTTGATTGAATTTATGTCCGAACTGATTTTCTGTCTGCTAAGTCTACTTATGATAGAAGGCTATGGAACTTTCCAACTGTAGTATTGGATTCATCCATTTCTCCTTGCAGTTCTGTCAGTTTTTGCCTCATGTATTTTGATGCTCTGTTTTAAGACAAATACATGTATATTGTAAGGACTGTTGTATCTTCTTGGAGAATTGACCCTTTTATCACTATGTAATACTCCTCTTTGCTGGATAACTTTCCTTGCTCTGAAGTGTGCTATTTGAAATTAATGGAGCTCCTCCAGCTTTCTTCTGATTAGTAGCTTTCTCCATTCCTTTACTTTTAATCTGTATGTCTTCATTAAAATTTAAAAAATGGGCATTTGATAAATCACATACAATTTGGATCTTGATTTTTGATCCGCTCTGACAGTCTTTTTTTAATTAATATAGACTATTGATGTTTAAAGTGGTTCTGTAGTTGGATTAATATTTACCATGTTTGTTACTACTGTTTTGTTGCTCTTGTTTTTGTCTTTTATTTCTGCCTTTGGTGACTTTGATTGAGCATTTTATCTAGTGCCATTTTCTTTCCTTTCTTAGCATGTCAATTAAAACTTTTTTTTTTATGGTTGCCCTCGAGTTAGTTCAAATACAAGTACCTTACAAAAACAAAGTAATCCTGATTTCTCTCTCCTATCCCTTGTATAACTGCTGGCATTTACTTCACCTATACATAAATTATGTGCATTGGATACACTGTTGCTGTTATTTTGAACTGTTATCTGTTAGATCACGTAAGAATATAGGAAATTGGGCCCTGGCCTGGTGCTTCAGTTGGTTAGAGCATTGTCCGAATATGCCAAGATTTTGGGTTTGAGCCCCAATCAGGGCACATATGAGAATCAACCACTTAATGCAAATAAGTGGAACAACAAGTCTGTTTCTCTCTCACTTCCTCTAAAATTAGTTTTTAAAATTAAAAATTCTGCCCTGTTTTGGTTCAGTGGATAGAGGATTGACCTGTGGACTGAGGGGTCCCAGGTTTGATTCCTTCTGGTCAAGGGCATGTACCTTGCTTGCTGGCTGGCACATCCCCAGCAGGTGTTCAGGAGGCAGCTGATCAATGTTTTTCTCTCATTGATGTTTCTCTCTATCCCTCTTCTTGCCTCTCTGTAAAAAAAAAAAAATGAATATATTTTTAAAAAATTAAAAATTCTGTTTTACTTTTACTCTTCCTTTATGTGGCCTGAGTTTTTGACCTATACAATTTTCCTTCTCCCCGAAGAACTTCAATATTTCTTTCAAGGCAGGCCTACTAGCAACAAATCCCCTCAGTTTTTTTGTCTGATAAAACATTTCTCTTTACTTTTAAAGGATAATTTTGCCCCCCTTTTCCCAACATTTTAAATATTTCACTCCACTCTCCCCTTGCTTGCCTGATTTCTGAGGAATTGGATGTAATTTTTACCTTTGCTCTATAGGTATTTTTTTCTTCTGGCTTCTTTTAAGGTTTTCCATCTTTGGTTTTCTGCAGTGTGAATATGATATACCTAGGTGTGTGGTTTTTGTTTTTTACATTTATCCTGCTTGATGTTCTGAACTTTGTGGTTTTTGTGTTTTTGTTAATTTTTAGGGAGAGAGAAATGAAATGGTTAGAAGGGGGGAGGGGTTAACGTACTGGGGTTTTATCACCTACTGAGAGCTTTTTTAAACTCTCAGTTGTCCACACTGAGCTTCAGCAATTGTCAATGCAGTTTAGGTTTTCTTACCCTCAGACTAGTTCCCATGAAGGTTTCTTCTGTGGGAAACTGATTTTTCTGAATCAACTTGTCTAATTTTGGGGGAAGAGTTTTTCTCTTCAGCTCTCAGGTACCTAAGAAGAGTTACTGATTTCAGTTTGTTCACAGTGATGGCTTCTAGGCTGCTCACATGCTGGACCTGAACCTGGAAGTCTGCCCTACCTTCTATGACTTTCACTTCTTTACTGCCTTACATTTTTTTAAAGGTATTTTTTTTATTGTGGTAGAAAATAGTAGCTGTACCATTTTATTTTCCCACTAACAGTGTACGAAGATTCCAATTTCTCCACATCTTTACCAACACTTGGCTACATTCTAGTGGGTGTGAAGTGACTTCTCATCATTGTGTTTTTGTTTTTAAAAAATACTTTGATTTTAGAGAGAGGCAGGGAGAGGGATAGGTAGAAACCTTGATCAGCCTCCTGCAGGCCTCTCAGTGAGGATCGAGCTTGTGATCTGGGATGTGCCCTGAATGGCAATCAAACCATGACTTCATAGGTCAACATCCGAGCCACATTGTGGTTTTGATTTACATTTCCTGAATGATTAGGTGATGTTGAACATGTTTTTTTAATGCTTGTTGCCATTTGGGATATCATCTTTGGAGAAATTTTCATTCAAGTCCTTTGACCATTTAAAAATAGGTTTCCTGTCCAGGTGGCTCCGTGGATTAGCATGGTTCCATGCACCAGGAAGTTACCGCTGGTTATTCCTGGTCAGGGCACATGCCCAGGTTCGGCTTGATCCCCAGTAGGAGGCATGCAGGAGGCAGCTGATTGATGTTACTATCTTTCCTTCTCCTTCCCTACCAGAAAATCAGTAAAAACATACTAAAATTTTTAAATGAGTTTTTGTTAATAACAAAAGCAGTTCTTTATATATTGCTTATTAATGCCTTCTCAGTATGCTTACTATAACCAAATAGTGTTTTTCTTGAAATCTGATTTCTTTCTGACTTACATGTTATTATTGCCCATATTTAGTTCCACTTTGATTTTATCCTGTCCCTCCCACCCAATTAATTTTTGTTATTAACTGATTCAGTGCTTGTTTGGGTTACCATTTCTTCCATCTCATGCCTTCCTTAAGTGATCAGTTTCTGTGTTCTGAAGTACAATCAAAAGTAGTTTTTTCAGTGAGGGTCTGTTAATAAACATTTAGATTTTTATTTTCCTTTCCTTCTCAACTAGGCAAAGATTTAATTTTGGTTGAGATTTTGCTTCCTGAATATGAGGCTCCATTGCATATCTTTTTATTTTATTTAATTTAAAAATATTTTTATTGATTTCAGAGAGGAAGAGAGAGGGAGAGATAGAAACATCAATGATGAGAATCATTGGCTGGCGCCTTCTGCATGCCCAACACTGGGAATTGAGCCCGAAACCTGGGCATGTGCCCTGACTAGGAATCAAACTGTAACCTCTTGGTTCATATGTCAATGTTCAACCACTAAGCCACGACGGCCAAGCTCCATTGCATATCTTTTATCAGCTCATGAAATTTCTTAGCTAGTAGCTTTTATAAATTGCCTCCTACTCTATCTGTCCCTTCCTTTAAAAAAAACACACCACACTTTATTGTTCAGATTATTACATTTGTTCCTCTTTTTTCCCCCCATAGCCCCTCTCCACCCGGCTCCCATTCCATCCTGTCCTTACCTTCCCCCCTTGTCCTCATCCATAGGTGTATGATTTTTGTCCAGTCTCTCCCTGCAACCCCCCCACCTCTTCCCCCTGAGAATTGTCAGTCCACTCCCTTTCTATGCCCCTGATTCTATTATATTCACCAGTTTATGCTGTTCATCAGATTTTTTATTCACCTGATTTTTAGATTCACTTGTTGATAAATATGTATTTGTTGTTCATAATTTTTATCTTTACCCTTTTCTCCTTCTTCCTCTTAAAGAGTACCTTTCAGCATTTCATATAATACTGGTTTGGAGTTGATGAACTCCTTTAGCTTTTTCTTATCTGTGAAGCTCTTTATCTGCCCTTTAATTCTGAATGATAGCTTTGCTGGGTAGAGTAATCTTGGTTGTAGGTTCTTGCTATTCATCACTTTAAATATTTCTTGCCACTCCCACCTGGCCTTCGTTGTTTCTGTTGAGAAATCAGCTGACAGTCATATGGGTGCTCCCTTGTATGTAATGAACTGTTTTTCTCTTGCTGCTTTTAATATTCTCTCTTTGCCTTTTGCTCTTGGTATTTTAATGATGATGGGTCTTGGTGTGGTCCTCTTTGGATTCCTTTTGTATGGGGTCCTGTGTGCTTCCTGGACTTGTAAGTCTATTTCTTTCACCAGGTGTGAGAAATTTTTCAAATAGGTTTTCAGTATCTTGCTCTCTCTCTCCTCCTGGAACCCCCATAATTCTGATACTAGTACGCTTGAAGTTGTCCCAGAGGCTCCTTACACTGGATTCTTTTTGCTTTTCCAGTTGAGTGTTTTCTGCTTCTTTGTATTTCAAATCTTTGACTTGATTCTTGCATTCTTCTAGTCTGCTGTTAGGTCTGTGTATAATATTTTTTATTTCAGTCAGTGTAGGTTTAATTTCTAGTTGGTCCTTTTACATCTCCTTTTGGGTCTCGCTAAATTTATCCATTTTTCTAGGAAATTCTTGAAAAACATTTGAACTGTATATCCAGTCGTTTGTTTTCTTCCATTTCTTCTGTTTGTGATCTGTTGCTTTGTGTGCTAGGTGTCCTATATGGCCCAGTAGCTCCGCCTCCCCAGTTACCTGAGGTGGACTCTCTTGGTGCACTTCTTTGTGGACTGTGTGAATAGCCTTGTTGTAGTTAAGTCTTTTTTAAAAAATTTTTATTGATTTTTATTTTACAGAGAGGAAGGGAGAGGGATAGAAAGTTAGAAACATCTATCAGCTGCCTCTTGCACACCCCCTACTGGGGATGTGCCCGCAACTGAGATACATGCCCTTGACCGGAATCGAACCTGGGACCTTTCAGTCCGCAGACAATGCTCTATCCACTGAGCCAAACCGGTTTCGGTTGTAGTTAAGTCTTGATTGTTGTTGGTATCACTGGGGGGACTCCAAGTCAATTGGTTGTGAGGATCAGCTGTGTTTATGCCAAGAGAACTTCTGTGCTGGACTCGGCCTTATGATACAAGACATGCAAAATTGCAAAAGCCTCTCTGGTTAGCAAGGATGGGGCAGAGTCTCAGGGCTGAGCAGAGACACCTTGGCCTCCAGTCAGCCCTGCCCTACAGTCCTGGGTCTCAGTGTCCCTTGGTAATCACTGCAGCCCTCTCTGTGTGCATGTGCATGCACACACCTCCAGATCTCTGCCTTTCTGGGTCCCCTGAGTTTCCATGTGCTCCAGGGACCTGTATGAGTCTGGGTCCCCAGGGTCTCGCCTGAAAGAAACTGGGGTTCAGTGCAGTTGGAAGTGGATTTCAGCAGTTAGGAGGTTCTGTCTCCCTCCCACTAGAGAAAGGCAGTGGCACAATCAGCAATCAGCCCTCTGTGTGCACTCTCACGCTTGCACGCCTCCAGACCTCTGCCTTTTCATGGCTCCCCTAAGTTTCTGTGCACTCCTCTCTTTTCACGACAATTCAGACTCCCCCTGTACGAGTCTTGCCTAGAACTGGGGTTTAGTGTGGTCGGATCTGGGGTTCAGTGCAATCAGTTTGTCTCCCTCCAGCTAGAGGAAACCAGTTAGGCATTCTGCTGCCCGTCCTCTCCATGTGTGTGTCTCTGTACCTCAGCTTTTTGCAACTCTTCTAGGTCTCCGTGAGCCCCTCTCTTTTCTTCTAGTTGTAGAAGTTCCACTCGGCCAGCTTTCCCATGATTCTGGATGATGCCTGTTCTTTTAGTTGTAGTTTTGAAATAGTTGTGTGAGGCAGCAGTTTAGGTGTTCACCTATGCCACCATCTTTGTTTCTCTCTGTCCCTTTTGTACTACTTATTAAACTTGGTCATTTTTGGACCTCCTTTGCATTTCTCCTTATTAACGTCTCGTTCTCTTTTTCTATCTTTATATCTGCCTTTTGTAATTTCCTCATATCTCTTCTTCTTAACCACTATACTCTTCATTAGCATCTATTTACTATTTTTCTTTTACATTTCTAGCAAATTTTATTTGGTTAATTTAAAAATCCCCTGATCTTTGATAGCATCTTGTTATTGTCTCTTGTTTTATGACTAAATTGAATGTACTTAATTTATGATCTATAGCCTATCTTACTTTGATTCTTATTGGTGTAAACCTCTTTTGTTCAGTCATAATAAGAGGTCCTTAGGGCTTTGTAGTTTGGACTTGCAGACTCAGGTTCAGCAGGACTTTATCAGTGGGACTCTTGTGTGAACTCGGTAGAGATCTCTTTGCAGACTATTTGTGTTACCTCTGGAAGGTTTCCCAGGGATATTACCAGGCTGAGACCATTTGTGGGTTAGCTTCCCAGTGAGAGCAAGTCATCCTAGATCTCTTTCTCTAAGTATGCTATCTTCCCTTTCTGCCTTAATAGAACCCAGGTCCTCTTATCTTCCTGTGTCAGTAAGGTGATTTTTTTCCCCCACTAGTCTGCTGCTTTCCCTGAAGCTATAGTTCTTAACATTCTCAGGATTGTTTACTGCTTTGCTACCAAGAACTTACCATGCATTATCTCAGAACAGTACTGAGGAGAGAGATGGTAGGCATCATTATCCTGATTTTACAACCAAGTAAAACCCAGGTTGTTTATGTAATGATTTATAGAAAAACTAATGACTTTCCGGAGATTATGAAGATGTCAGATGGTGAAGATTTTCTCATGGGAAGTGAGGCATGCTATGTCTTTTTGCCACGCTGTCTGGAGGCAATATTTATTTGGTGGGTCGCCTCTGGAAAGTGTCCCAGCCAGGGTCTGAACCTGCAACCTTTTTGGTAGAGGGGACCATACTCCACCAGCTATATATATATATATATATATATATATATATATATATCAGTTCCTTATCAGCCATCCTGTAGGTTTATTGCAATTAGAGGACCTGCTATGTTTTAGGCACAAGGAGCACATTTGCGAGCTGACGTGCAGGTTTTGAGTTTACTGCCTGACATGCTTCCTGTTTTCCTTCTGTAGAGCGATAATGGTCTCCAGCTGCCAAAGAAGGTTGTGGATGCCAAAAGAAAGGTAACCACTTCTCATCCCCTCGAGTGGAATTGGATGCCTCTTGGAGTTCACACTGGCTGGCAGTAAACATGGCTGAGTTTACAAACTACAAGGATACTGCCTCCAGCCGCCACCTGCGGTTTAAGTTACAGAGTCTAAGCCGCCGCCTCGATGAGTTGGAAGAAGCCACCAAAAACCTCCAGAAAGCAGAGGACGAGCTCCTGGACCTGCAGGACAAGGTGATCCAGGCAGAAGGCAGCAACTCCAGCATGCTGGCCGAGATTGAAGTGCTGCGGCAGCGAGTGCTGAGGATCGAAGGCAAAGATGAGGAAATTAAGAAAGCAGAGGACCTGTGTCAGCTGATGAAAGAGAAGCTCGAAGAGGAGGAAAACCTCACCCGCGAGCTGAAATCTGAGATTGAGCGGCTGCAGAAACGAATGGCCGAACTGGAGAAGCTGGAGGAGGCCTTTAGCAGGAGTAAGAATGACTGTACCCAGCTCTGTCTGAGCCTGAACGAGGAGAGAAACCTGACCAAGAAAATCTCCTCTGAGCTGGAAATGCTCAGGGTCAAAGTGAAAGAACTGGAGTCTTCTGAGGACCGCCTAGATAAAACCGAGCAGAGTCTAGTGTCAGAGCTAGAAAAGCTGAAATCATTAACTCTGAGCTTTGTAAGCGAGAGAAAATACCTGAATGAAAAGGAGAAAGAAAATGAGAAACTTATAAAAGAGCTCACTCAAAAACTGGAACAGAACAAAAAAATGAACCGAGATTATACAAGGAATGCTTCTAATCTTCTGGAAAGGAACGACCTGCGGATTGAGGATGGTATCTCTTCCACGCTGCCATCCAAAGAATCAAGAAGGAGGGGCACTCTGGACTATCTAAAGCAGGTAGAGAACGAAACAAGAAATAAATCTGAAAATGAAAAGAACCGAAATCAGGAAGACAATAAAGTCAAAGATCTTAACCAAGAGATTGAGAAACTTAAGACACAAATAAAACATTTTGAATCTTTGGAAGAAGAGCTTAAGAAAATGAGGGCCAAAAATAATGATCTTCAGGATAATTACCTAAGTGAGCAAAATAAAAACAAACTCTTAGCCAGCCAGTTGGAGGAGATAAAGCTACAAATCAAGAAACAGAAAGAATTAGAGAATGGGGAGGTGGAAGGGGAGGATGCTTTCCTGTCCAGCAAAGGCAGGCACGAGAGGACTAAGTTCAGAGGCCACGGGACTGAGGTGTCTAAGCACACATCTAGGGAACTGTCCCCTCAGCATAAGCGGGAAAGGCATCGGAACAGGGAGTTTGCTCTTAACAACGAAAACTATTCTCTGAGCAGCCGGCAGGTTTCCTCTCCCGCTTTCACGAACAGGAGGGCAGCCAAAGCTTCCAACACAGGGGCAGGCACAGACGGTGGGACTCAGGAGACAAAGAGAAGCGAAGATCGCTTTGCACCTGGCTCCTTTCAGAGCGAAGGGAAGAAGTCCAGGGAGCAGCCATCAGTGCTTAGCCGCTACCCTCCAGCTGCTCAGGAGCACAATAAAGTTTGGAGGGGCGCTCCCAAGCCAGGCACTGACAGTGGGTTGAAAGGAAAAGTAGAGAAGACAACACGGACATTTAGCGATGCCACCCATGGATCTATTCCCAATGACGTATTGTGTAGAGCTGACAAGGCTTCTGACACCTCCTCTGAGTCCCTCTTTGGCAGGAGGGGGCAGGCGCCTAGCAATGGAAGCCAAGTGACTCAGGCCGCAGGCGCTCTGGCCTCGTCTCGAAGATCTTCCGCAGAAGGGCTCTCTAAGGGCAAAAAGGCTGCCAATGGCCCAGAGGCTGACGCCAGTTCTTCCAATTCCAAGGCTCCACTTGCATCAAAGTACCCTTACAGCTCCAGAAGCCAGGAGAACATCCTTCAGGGTTTTTCAACCCCAACTAAAGGAGTCGATCAACCTGTAGCAGTTGTGATGGAAGATAGCAGTCAGCACGAGGCCCTAAGGTGTCGAGTCATCAAGTCCAGTGGCAGAGAGAGGCCAGACTCGGACGATGACATGGACACGTCATCTCTTGTTACCGCCAAATTGGTGAACACAACCATCACCCCGGAGCCAGAGCACAAACAGCAGCCCCACTCTAGAGAAACGGCCAAATCCCGAGGGGGCCTTAGAGCGGCCCTGTCGGAGGACGATAAAGACGCTGGGACGGAAAATGAATGTGTGAAACCTGCCAGAGCCTCCACCAATCCTGTGGAATTCCCAGAGGCCAATGGAGCTGGAGCAAAAAGTCAGAGGCCCTTCAGTCCCAGGGAGGCCTTGCGGTCCAGAGCTGTCATCAAACCTGTCATCATTGATAAAGATGTGAAGAAAATCATGGGAGGGTCTGGAACCGAGGCCACGTTGGAGAAACAGACATCCGCCTCCAAAGCAGGACCAAACAAAGTGACAAGCAGCATTACCATCTACCCCTCTGACAGCAGCAGCGGCGGCAGCAGCCCGAGAGCCGCCCCCGGTGAGGCCCCGCGGGAGAGGCACACGTCCACCAGCAACATCCAGCTCGGACCAGACCTCACCTCGGTGAGCAACCATGTCAACTCCCCGTTTGAGCTCTCCATTCACAAACACGACATCACCTTGCAGTTCACAGAGGCTGACAAAATGGGCGACGGGGCCCTGAAGAACAGGCCTGAGACGGTGGTCTCTCGGAGCAGCATTATAATCAAGCCCTCGGACCTGGTGGAGAGGAATAGCCACGCGCCCCCTGCAGAGACAATCAGGTGGAAAGGCCACAGCGCCCCTTCAGAGGCCAGCCCTTCGGAGACCAGGCACGTCACTGTGCGCAACGCCTGGAAGAGCAGGCGCGATTTGAACTCTGTAGAAGACCCGCTGACTCAGATAGGTAAAAATGCGGGGTCTGCCAATGCCTACACCCAGAGGTCGTCTACAGACTATTCGGACCTTGAACAGCCCAGGTCTTACCTTTCGGAGCAGGGTGCTCGGAGGGTAGGAAACCCAGGGGATGCCCCTGAGCTCTCTTCTAGAAGGACCCAAAGTAGCCTCACTGTGTCAGAGATGCTCACTCGCCGGAATCGGGTGGGAGATGCTGTCACGGCTGCGGCTTGGAACCATGTGGCAGGCACGGTAAGTCCCACTTTCCCCACT
>PVJN01028504.1:0-27155 GCA_004026805.1 Lasiurus borealis
CCTGAAGGCCTGGCTACTCCACACAACCTGCTGCTCTGTCTTTTGATTGCCCCTCATTAACCACCCTCCCTGCCAGCCTGGTCACCCCACGCAGTCTGATGCTTGGTTGCTCCTCACTGCCCCCTCCCCCCTGCTGGCCTGTTCACCCCCATGCAGCCTGTTAGGTCATCCCTTCAGTTGCGATGGTCACTTAGGCTTTCGTTATTATAGAATCATCTATAATATAGATAAAGGGAACAGTTGTAGCACCAGGTAAAAAGGAAAAGCAGAACAGCTGAAAGTGAGAAGAATGTGTGTATATTTGAAGTTATATACAAAACATTCTTCTCACTTTCAGCTGCTCTGTTTTTCCTTTTTACCTGGTGCTACAATAAGATATATAGGTATCTTATTAGAGGATGCTCTTTATTTTGACACTCATATGTGTAAGTAATTGTGAACATGCCTTACACATGTGAGTGTCAAAATAAAGAGCATCCTCAAATAAGATACCTATAATATACCCAAGTAAATGGAGATATTTAGAAGTAAATTGGATACTTAAGTCTGGAATTCAAGGAAAAAGTCTAGGCTACAGATATAAATTTGAGAATCAGAAGGATTTAGATGATATTTAAAGCCATGCAATTGGATCAGCTCTCCAAGAAAATAGATATAGATGGAAAAGACATCCAAGATTTGATTCCTGGCACCATGTAACATTTAAATGGGTCATGGCTAGAAGTCAGAAGAAAACCTGAAGAATGTACTATCCTGGAATCCAAGAAAGAGGAAACAAACAAATGCATCAAATACTGTTAATTTTCAGGTAAAATGAGGAGGTAAAATGGATCATTGTGTTTAAGTACCTGGTGACTTTTACAGTAACAGTTACAATGGATAGGTAGCAATAAAGCCTTATTGAAGATGGTTTAAAGGAGAATTGAAGGAGAGGAAATTATACTATAAAAATTTTATTCAATCATTTTTGCTGTAAAAGGCAGCAGAGAAATAGGACTAATTTCTTTTTTTTCCCCTAAATATATTTTTATTGTTTTTAGAGGGAAATGGAGAGGGAGACAGATAGAAATGTTAATGATAAGAGAGAATCATTGATTGGCTGCCTCCTGCACACCCCAAGCAGGATATTAAGATTGCAACCTGGACATGTGCCCTGACTGGGAATTGAACAATGATCTCCTGGTTCATAGGTCTACACTCAACCATTGAGCCACGATGGCCAGGCAAAGACTAATTTTTTTTATCACAATTCTTTTCCATTGAGAGGTATCCACAAACTAAAATTGTAGAACAATCCAACTATTCAAACATTGATCCTATATTTGTGCTGCGACATACTTTTAGAAAAACCCACAGTCATGCTGATTGATACTACCAGATATCATGGTCTTAAACTTTAGCTGTATCCCAAATACTTCAAGGCATCCTTTCTATACATCCTTAACAGTTTTTTACTCCTGTTATAAAATTTTACCTTTTTCCAGTTTAAATCTTATATCTGATTTTAATTATAAAATAGCCAAGAGATGTATCAATAACAGAAATTAACCATATGCTACATTTTTTCTAGTAAAGCCATTTCTTATATGACTTCTTCTTTTTATTTAGGTCAAAAACCTTTGGTCATCTTTATTATGGTGATAAAGTGCTTTCTAGTGCCTTCAGAACATATATTTTGTCTCTCTATCTTAACTTATCCCTGTTTCTGTGAAATACAATTTAATCTATTAGGCTCTTAAATAATTATATCAAAGGTCTCTAAACTGTTAAACTTTTTTTTTTACCTTTTTTCTTAAACTCACCCAGTTTATACTCCTCACTCTCTACTTAATATCTACAAGTAATCAGTTGCCAAATACTGTTGGTTCTATTAGTGCAACCCTGCTGTCACTTTCTTAATGATTTAGTTCACTCTAATTTATTATATAGTTTATAATAGCAGCCCACCTTCCTTCAGACTATCTCCGATGCAATGCATTTGTCTCACTGCTGTCAGAGTGGGCTTTATGAAACACAAATAGGATTATATCACTCTGTTTAACAAACTTTAATGCCCCCCACCGCAATAAGACAAAATTCAAACTCTCAAGCTTAGCATCTAAGGCCATCCTTAAGGGCATCTAAGATATAACTCAAGCTGTTCATTAACTTATCCATTCAAAAAATACTTCTTGGAGTCCTATTCTGCTCCAGGATCTAAATTAATTGTTAGCAATATCCAAGTGGATATATCCTGATCTCAATTTCCATGAGTTCACAGTCCAATTTTATTTGTGTCACTCTTTAATAACCACCATTACTTATAAATAGCCAGACCTTACTACATAGATTTTTGAAATATGTCTTACTGCTTCAAAGCCTTTTGCTTTTCTCTACCTAAAATATTGCTCTTCTTTTTTCATTCTTGGTTAATTCCTTTAAAATTCTTCTCAAAAGTCACATCCTCATTAATAATTTTCTCATTTAAACGCCCTTTCTCATTTTCCTATAGCACTTTATGCTTTTATCACAGTACTTATCACACTGTACTGATAAAATTGACTTATCTGCCTCCCCAGTGAGACTGTGAGTCCTTTGAGTCACTATGTGTTGTTTATCTTTGTATCATCACCACCTATCCTAGTGCCTAATATATAGTAGGTATTTGATAAATGGAAGCGTGCATGAACTAATGCATTGCTTAATCTCTTTAAATTTATATTCTGTAGAGAGTTTTATGAAACTCGAGTCTTTCTTTCTGCATTTTAACTTTACTTCTAAGTTTTGTATAATATGCAAACATGATCTACATGATTTTTAGTAATGTGACACTACTAGAAACCGCCCTCTAAGTTTAACATCGCTCCATTAATCACCACTCTTTGGTAAAGATCTTCTAGTTACCAACCTCCTGGACAATGCTGTTACCCAGTTCAAGTGATCCCATAACCTTATCTGTGGGAACCTCTTTCCACATCCCGCGTGGTTCAGGGTTCCCGGGTCAGGGTTCGGGTTCTGAAGGAGGCCACACACAAACGAAATGACAGACTAGAAAATATTAATTTGGCGATATTGGGGGGCCAGGCGGGAGCCTTCCTCTAGTGGGAAGGACTGCCATTTGCTCTGGCCTTTTTCTCCCATTTATTAAGGCTTTGGGACACACCCCTAGCCTTTAGGCAGGAAATAACAGAAATTAACATGATACAAACAGATAGTTTCAACTAAACAATGAGTAATTAGCTCTGACCTTTCAGAGCAATTAAGGTTTGCCAACCTTCTGGCCTTCCATTTACATCCACCTAGTGAGAACAATTACATCCACCTGGTGAGAACAATATTTGGTCTCCGACATCTCCCCCCTTTTCTTTCCTCTAAAAAATCTTGTACCTACAGACTAGAAATAAATATTAAGAACAAAAAATAAGACAAGCAACAATGGCTATGCTAAGTGGTAAATGAATAAGTCTATAGTATCTTTCTTTCTGGACCAACAGTCCTTTGAGTCCCAGTTTCAATGTCCAACAGTTTTTTGAATGTACATATTAGCAATGATATTTTAGTTCTGGATGGTGGACAAATGGTGGCAATGCAGGTCCGACCCTCTCTGGTTTGGTCCTGGGCAATCTGCATCAATGCACAGCTGCTGACTGTTAGGATGGCAATGTGTCGTCAGCATCTTCCATCTCTGGACTGCTTCTCCTCTCATCTTCATAGCTGGAACATTCTCTGTTGTAGGAATTCACATGGTCTTGGAGCTGTTTTTCTGAAAGTATATAAACATTCTCGACCAAAAGTTAGTAAAGCAATTTTTTGTATAAATTTGACTTTGGATCCTTTTTATTTTTGCCCAAATGATTTTCCTTTGGCTTATTTTAATACTATATGTTTTTCATGGGTATCTTCCTGTTAAGTAAAAAATTTTTTAGATGTAATTTGCTTACAGGATGCTTTTTCCTTACATAATATTATTGTACTATCCCCCCTTTTTTATGTAATTATGAGGCTTTTGGAAAATTTTTATAATGCAAATATGACTGCTTTATGTTTATTGCATGTTAAGTAATTTTACCATGCAATGAACTACCAATAGAAACAAGTTTATACTTTAGGAACAACTGTTTTCCAGTACAACTAAATTTTAATATTCATCTATTTCAATTAAGCAATTAAATTGATTTGAAAATATAACTACTATTTTATTATTAAATTTAATATTCTAACAACAATCTTAGTTTTATCCCGTAAATATTAGTGGAAAGGATTATTTGCATTCTTGAGTAGGCCCTGAGCATTCCTGGTGTTAAGTTGGATTTAGAATATAGGGCAGTTGTCAGCCAAGTCTGTTTGTTGCTGAGTCCCGATCTGAGCTGCACCAAATCTCCGTCTGTCATCTGTGTCCCTAATGGAGCTGGGCCAAGTTTCTGTCTTGTCACCTGGGTCCCAATTGGAGCTGGGTGTGGGAAGTGAAGCAGCCATGGGGCAGGAGACCTCCCTCAGAAGGGGCGAAGGTTCAAGCCCCTACAATGTTGCGGGGTGAGGATCTATGCTTCACCTCTGTTGATCCCCAAGTTTTTTCCTGATAGCCACTCTGCGACTGTGCCTGTCTTAGGTCAGGAACACTACCATATGGTACCAACCCACCTTACCCGTCATTGGAAAGCAGGGCGGCATAAGGCCCAGTTCTTGGCTTAGGCGGTGGTCGGTGTCACGTATAAGTTCCAGTTGCCCGTCTCTGGCTAACCAGCCATCCTCCGGGGCCAAGCAGGTTGATGTGAGGTTCAGTTCCGTCTCCTTGGTAGCCGATGCCCTTGTGGCCTACACGCCCAGTACCTGCCTTGGGATCCCCTGGCTTGCTGGCAGGGTCCTGGCACTGATCACATATCTTGGGGAACCCAGGTTTCTTCTCCAGGAAGGGCCCAGCTCACACCACTGGGTGAGAGACAGATTCATGGTACCAGCCAATACGAGGCTTTAACCTCAGCATGAACAGAAAGCTCAGGCGACAGCTGTGGGAGGGTCTCTTTTAACAAAAAAGAGCAAGAAAAGCCAATATAGAATGCTCAAGTGCCTTCTCACTGCCTTAATTCCTTTTATGTTATTTATTTATTTATTTTTTAATTGCTACCAAATATTCAGAGAATTAGATTGTAAGTTTGTTTGGGATATTTGTCAAAAAAATTATAATGGGAAGAGAAAATGGCGGAGGAGTAAACAGACGCGTCTGGAGCTTTGTCGCTGGGCAGAAGGAGAGAGAGCGGCTGAGAGTCACACTGGGAGTGTTTGGTGCCAAGTTAAGAGTCAGTTATCCTCCAGGAGAAGGCGGGGAACTGCTGGACGGGGATCTCCCAGCCGGGCAGCCCCACTGCCAAGGGGTTTTTGCCCGCTCGAGCCCCCAGCACGAACGCGGAGACCGTGCCATCTTTCAGAGGGAGGTAGATGTCTGCAGCCATCTGAAGCCGGCAGCTGCGCACACATCAAGCAGCTGGGGACCCGGGGACCCAGAACTCCGCTCTCCAATTGGCACGGACACTCAGCGGACTCAGAGATCCACAGAGCACACAGAGAGGTCATATTGCGCCTGGGCTAAGAGGGAGGTCTGGAAGCTGCGGCTGACTGACAGAGGCACCTGCCCAGCAGCCAGGGACACAGAGCAAGGCTTTCCAGGCAGCGCGGACGCGCGGGGGGTGGATTCGGAGATCCATAAAGTGAGAGGAAGGCTCAGATTTCGCCCGGGTCGGGGTGAGGTCTCCTACCCCCGCACAACAGAGACGCGTACGCCTTGGGAGCCTGGCTGCGGGAAAGCTGCCACTGGAGAGGTTCCCAGAGGTGGTCAGGGCGTGATCCCTAAGTGTGGAGGCAAACCCTCTGAGCGGTTGACAGAGGAGAGCTCTTTCTTTCTTTCTTTCTTTCTTTCTTTCTTTCTTTCTTTCTTTCTTTCTTTCTTTCTTTCTTTCTTCCTTCCTTCCTTCCTTCCTTTCTTTCTTTCTTTCTTTCTTTCTTTCTTTCTTTCTTTCTTTCTTTCTTTCTTTCTTTCTTTCTTTCTTTTTTTCTTTCTGGGGCAGAAGGACAGCCGGAGAGTTATTACAGTGTCCTGGCTGCAAAACACCCACAAACTGGCTTTGAGAACCACAGAGTAGCAGGATCTGAGCACAGCCTGGAGAGGTCCCCTGCTTTGTCTCAGAGATCAATTCTGAAACACTGCCACCCAGTGGATGACACACAGAATAATAGTGGAAGTGAAGGAGCATCCTAATTTTTTTCTTTTTTTTCCTTTTCCTTTTTTTCTTTATTTTTTTTCCTTCTTTTCTTTTTTTTTAATTTTATTTTTCATTTTCACATATTTTAATTAAAAGACTATTTTTTTCTTTCCGCATCAATTGATTTTTCCTTTTTAACGATTACATTTTTGTTTTAAACTAGTATTATTATTTAATATTAGTACTTTACCTTTTTAGAAAAAAAAGTGTCATTTTGTTTTCTATTTATTTTATTTCGGGATTAGAGTTCTACATTCTATTTTCATCTTTCCTTTAGCATAATATTACTCCAACTCAATTCTACCTTTATGCCAACACCTTCCTCCTAATTTTCCCCATTTTGTTGTCTTAGTTCTCTTTCCCTTTTCCAACTTTAGATTCTAACTATTCTTTCTCTTTACCTAGTTAAAATTTCACCCCATTTATATATCTAATTTCAAATCCCCTACTACAAATCCACACAAACCTCTCTCTTCTTGCCTTCACTAGCCAAAAAGTTGTTTTTTTTTCTCTAAGTCCTTTTGTTGCTATTTGCCTAAAAAGTGATTATATCGATTTTTTGAAATTTTTGTGAGATGCTTTTAGTTTATTCTACTTGTTTAATTTTGATTTTTGCTTGCTTTGTTTTCTACATCTCTTTTCCCTCACCTCCCTCGATACCAGTTGCTATTTGCAGTTTACATTAAGCTCTAGGTACTGGTTGATGGCCTTTATTGGGATTGGTGACGGTTCTATTGGAGTTGTCTCTTGACATCTATATTTTGTTCCCCCTTTCTCTCTTATATGCTTTCTTTTCTCTCTGAATTTTTTTCTTCCTCTTTCCTTCTCCTTTTTATTTTCTTATTTTATTGTATTTTATTTTTTTGTTCATTTATTTATCTTTTTTTTTCTTTTTTCTCTCACTCTCTCAATTTGATTTGGCATTTCTTTCTTTTCTTTTTTCCTCATTTTCCTCTTCTTCTTTCTCTATTTACATCTAATTTATCCTTCATTGGTGGTCACCTTATTTGTGATTATTAAATCCTAAATACATTTCTACTCAGCACCTTGTGTGCTGTACCTGGTCGTGTGTAGTTTGTGCTTCTCAATCAATGTAGGAGAGAGAACTACATAGCCAGACACCCAGAGAAGAAATACCATGGGCAGAAAAAGAAACAGCCCACATAAGACAGAAAGGCAGGTTTCACCAGAAAAGGAAGTAAATGAAATAGAAGCAGAAACAAGCCTGCCAGAGAAAGAGTTCAGAGAAACGATCAGAAGCTGGTTTAAAAGATTGGAAGACAAATTCGACAATATGGGTAAGAGCCTAGAGGAAGGGAAGAAGAGCCAAGAGGAAGTGAAGAAGACCCTAGAGGAAGTGAAGAAGAGCCAAGAGGAGATGAAGAAGCAGCAAGAAGAAATACAGAAGAAACTAGATGAGGTGCAGAATAAACAAGAAGAAATGAACAATGACATCACTGTTATAAAGAACTCAACAGAAAGCATCAAAAGTAGACTAGAAGAAGCAGAGGACCGCATAAATGAGCTAGAAGACACGGTAGGAAAAAATACTCAAGTACAGCAGCTTCTAGAAAAAAAAGTTAAAAAGCAAGAGGAGAGCCTAAGGGAACTTTGGGATAACATGAAACAAAACAACATCCGTATAATTGGTGTTCCAGAAAGAGTGGAAACTGAACAAGGATTAGAGAACGTATTTGAACAAATAATGACAGAAAATTTTCCCAGTATAGAAAAGAAAAAATCCACACAAATCCAAGAATCTCACAGAGTTCCAAGCAAAATGAACCCCAACAAACCGACACCAAGGCACATTATAATTAAATTGGCAAACACCGAAGACAAAGTAAGAATACTAAAAGCAGCCAGAGAGAAAAAGAAAGTTACCTACAAAGGAACTCCCATAAGACTAGCTACTGACTTCTCAACAGAAACTCGTCAGGCTAGAAGGGAATGGAATGAAATATACAAAGTCATGCAAAGGAAGGTTCTGAATCCAAGAATACTGTACCCTGCAAGATTCTCAATCAAAATTGAAGGTGAAATCAAAAGCTTCGCAGACAAAAATGCACTAAGAGAATATATTACCACCAAACCAGCAATGCAAGAAATGTTAAAGGGTCTGCTGTAATAAAAAGAAAGAGGAAGCGAAGAAGGAGCTCAGGGGTAAGGACTAAAAATGGCAACAGATAAGTACTTATCAATAATAACGTTAAATGTAAATGGATTAAATGCTCCAATCAAAAGACATAGGGTAACCAACTATATAAGAAAACATGATCCATATATCTGCTGTCTGCAAGAAACCCACCTCAGGAAAAGAGATGCACACAGATTGAGGGTGAAGGGATGGAAGATGGTATTTCAGGCAAACGGAAATGAAAAAAAAAAAAGCTGGGGTTGCAATACTTATATCTGAAAAATTAGATGTCAAAGTGAAGGACATAATAAGAGATAAAGAAGGCCACTTCATAATACTAAAGGGAACAATCCAACAAGAAGAAATATCTCTGGTAAACATATATGCACCCAATATAGGAGCACCTAAATACATAAAAAAAACTCTTGGAGGATATTAAGGGAGAGATTGACAGCAACACAATCAGAGTAGGAGACTTTAATACCCCACTGTCACCATTGGACAGATCCTCTAAACAAAAAATCAGGAAAGAAACATCAATCCTAAATCACTCACTAGACCAGATGGAATTAACTGACATCTTCAGAGCATTTCACCCCAAAGCCACAGAATATACATTCTTCTCCAGTGCACATGGGTCATTTTCAAAGATAGATCACATATTGGGTCATAAGAAAAGTTTCTTCAAATTCAAGAAGATAGAAATCATATCGAGCATTTTCTCAGACCACAGTGGCATAAAACTGGAAATCAACTATAATAAAAACAATAGAAAGAAATCAAACACATGGAGACTAAACAGCATGCTATTAAACAACGACTGGGTAACCAGGGAGATCAAGGAAGAAATAAAAAACATCATGGCAACAAATGACAATGACAACACAACAATACAAAATTTATGGGACACAGTGAAAGCAGTCTTGGGAGGGAAGTTCATAGCCCTACAAGCCTACTGCAAAAAACAGGAAACAATGGTAATAAACCACCTAAACCTACAACTCAAAGCGCTAGAAAGAGAGCAACAAGAAAAGCCCAATGTGCTCAGAAGGAAGGAAATAGTGAAGATCAGAGCGGAGATAAACAACTTGGAGACCAAAGAAACAATTCAAAAGATCACCAAAACAAAGAGCTGGTTCATTGAAAGGATAAACAAGATTGATGGACCTCTAGCCAGGCTCATCAAGAAGCAAAGAGAGAAGACCCAAATAAACAAAATCAGAAATGAAAGAGGAGAAATAACAACAGACCCAGCTGAAATACAAAGGATTGTTAAAAAATACTATGAACAACTCTATTCCAACAAACTGGACAACCTGCAAGAAATGGACATTTTCCTAGATAAATATAACCTCCCAAAACTCAATGAGGAGGAAGCTAAACATCTCAATAGTCCAATAACTATGGAAGAAATTGAAGCAGTAATCAAAAAGCTTCCAGCAAATAAAAGCCCGGGACCAGATGGCTACACAGGAGAGTTTTACCAAACATTCAAGGAAGAATTAAAACCTATCCTCCTCAGACTATTTAAAAACATTCAAGAAGTAGGAACACTTCCAAACACCTATGAAGCCAGCATTACCCTAATACCAAAACCAGATAAAGACAACACAATGAAAGAGAATTATAGGCCAATATCTCTCATGAACATAGATGCCAAAATCCTCAACAAAATTCTAGCAAATCGGATCCAGAAGTATATCAGAAATATAATACACCATGACCAAGTAGCTTTTATCCCAGGAATGCAGGGATGGTTCAATATCTGCAGATCAATAAACATGATACATCACATAAACAAACTGAGAGGTTAAAAATAACATAGTCATATCAATTGATGCAGAAAATGCATTTCACAAAATCCAACACCCTTTCTTGATAAAAACTCTCAGCAAGGTGGGAATAGAAGGATCATACCTCAACATCATAAAAGCCATATGCGATAAAACCATGGCTAACATCATACTCAATGGACAAAAACTAAAACCATGTCCCCTGAAAATAGGAACAAGACAGGGATGCCCACTCTCACCTCTCCTGTTCGACATAGTACTGGAAGTATTAGCCATTGCAATTAGACAAGAAGAAGAAATAAAAGGCATACAAATTGGAAAAGAAGAAGTAAAGCTGTCCTTATTTGCAGATGACATGACACTGTACATAAAAAAAAACTGAAAGATTCCATCCAAAACCAGGCTTAATAAATAAATTCATCAATGTAGCAGGATACAAAATTAATACCAAGAAATCTATGACATTTCTATACACCAATAGTGAACTTACAGAAAGTGAAACTAAAAAAGCAATCCCATTTACCATCACACCAAAAAAATTTAAGATATCTTGGAATAAACTTAACTACGAAGGTAAAAGACCTGTACCAAAAACACTACAGGACACTGAAAAAAATGATAGAGGAAGATGTAAACAGATGGAAGAACATACCACGTTCATGGATAGGTAGAATCAACATCATTACAATGTCCATACTACCTAAAGCAACCTATAGATTCAATACACTCTCCATTAAAATACCAATGGCATATTTCAAAGATGTAGAAAGAACTCTCCAAAAATTCATCTGGGATTAAAAAAAAAGGGATCCCGAATAGCCTTAGCAATCCTGAGAAAGAAGAGCAAAGTAGGTGGTATCTCAATACCACATTTTAAGCTGTACTACAAAGTCTCTGTTTTCAAAACAGCCTGGTACTGGCACAAGAAAAGACATATAGACCAATGGAATAGAATAGGGAATCCAGGTATCGACCCAAACCACTATGCTTAACTAATATTTGACATAGGAGGCATGAACATACAATGGAGTCAAGATAGCCTCTTCAATAAATGGTATTGGGAAAATTAGACAGATACATGCAAAAAAAAAATGAAACTAGACCACCAACTTACACCATACATAAAAATAAACTCAAAATGGATACTGGACTTAAACATAATACAAGAAACCATAAAACTACCAGAGGAATTCACAAGCAGTGAAATTTTAGACATAAGCAAGAGCAATTTGTTCATCAATATTGCTCCAGGGCAATGGAAGCTAAAGAGAAAATAAACAAATGGGATTACATCAAAATAAAAAGCTTTTGCACAGAAAAAAAAAAAACATCAATTAAATAACAAGAAAGGCCACTGTATGGGAGAACATATTTGCAAATTTTTTCACTGGTAAAGTTTTATATCTAACATTTACAGGGAAACTCATGCAACTTAATAAAAGGAAGATAAATGATCCAATAAAAAAAATGGGCAATGGACCTAAATAGAATCTTTTCAAAAGAAGACAGAAGGAAGGCCAAGAGACATATGAAAACATGCTCAAAGTCACTAGCCATTCGAGAAATGCAAATCAAAAGAACAATGAGGTACCATCTCACACCTGTCAGAATGGCTATCATCAACAAATCAACAAACAAGTGCTGGTGAGGATGCAGAGAAAAAGGAACCCTTATGCACTTCTGGTGGGAATGCAGACTGGTGCAGCCACTGTGGAGAAAAGTATATAGTTTCTTAAAAAACTAAAAATGGAGCTCCCATTTGACCCAGTAATACCACTTCTAGGAATATATTCCAAGAAACTAGAAACACCAGTCAGAAAGAATATATGCACCCCTATGTTCATAGTAGCACAATTCACCATAACTAATATTTGGGAACAGCCTAATATCTATTCATCTGCTGATTAGAAAATTATGGTACATCTACACAATGGAATACTACACTGCTATAAAAAAGGAACTCTTGCCATTTGCAGTAGAATGAATGGACCTGGAGAGCATTATGTTAAGTGAAATAAACCAGGCAATGAAAGAAAAATACCACATTATCTCACTTATTTATGGAAAATAAAGACCATTATAAACTGATGAATAAAAAGATAGACTGAGCAGACTGCCAAATTTCAGCAGAAAGGCTGGGGAGTGTTGTATAGAGAGGGAAACAGATCAACCAAAGGACTTGTATGCATGCATATAAGCACACCAATGGACACAAAACACTGGCGGGGTAGGTGGTATGAAGACATGCAACAGGGTCTAGAGGAGCCTGGGCAAAGGCCTATGGGGGGAAAAGGGAGATATATGTACTAATATATGTAACATTTTAAACAATTAAAAAACAGAAACTGGAGATGGCAGCATAAGACATACATCTGTACGTGATGTCTCTCAAAACCACACCAAAACTACAAAAGAGAAAACTATCCCCCAGAACCACGAGAAAGCTGGTGGAGTGGAAGTTCTACAACTAGAAGGAAAGAAAAGCGTGCATCTAGACCTAGTAGGACGTGCAGAGACTCAGAAAGGCAGAGGTACAGAGACATGCACAAATCGGGCTGGCCTGTGCTGTTGTTTTTCAATTGGGAGGGAGTTACAAGTTCCTGACTCTCTGAACTCCAGTTCCTGAAGAAATTCTGGGGACCAAGACTCATGCAGGAGAATCTGGACTGTTTGCCATTGGGTTAGAAAGGGAGGGTGGCTCTCTAGCAGAGTTGTGCACTGGAATCATTGTTTACTGTGCTAGGGCCCGGGACACAGGACACTGAACAGAATGCAGCAGAGAGAGCTGACTGGCCGCCATTCCTGTTTACCAGGCCCTAGCCTAGTGACTCCCTAAGACCCTGTGCTGCCCAATTTACAAACCCACCTTATGCATATGAATGGCCTACCCTCTGGCAACTTAACCTAACAAATTGCACCTGGGTCAGACAATTCCAAAACTTCCAAACTCCAAGCAAAGAGGAGAAATCTGCAGAGTTCCCTGTAGCTCCTGCTGGATGGCCAGAATTTACTACACTGTGGTAAAAAGGTGAAATTTTTACCATTTGCAACAGCTTGGATAGAACTGGAGGGCATTTTGCTAAGTGAAATAAGCAAGTCAGAGAATGATAAATATCACATTATCTCACTCACTTATAGAATATAATGAACAACATAAAGTGATGAAGAAAAACTGATCCAGAGACAGAGAAAAGTTGATCAGGATATCAAACCTCAGAGGGAAGATAGTGGAAGGTGGGGGTAAGGAGGAGAGATCAACCAAAAGACTTATATACATACATACAAGCCTAAACAATGGACACAGACAACAGGGGGATGAGGTCATGATTGGGGGGTTTGGGGGAAGTAATGGGGGGATAAGGACACATATATAATAACTTAATTAATCAATAAATTAAAAAAATATATATATATAATCATGAGCCAAATAACAATAAACTTAATAACATTTGCAAGGTATATTTTTCTAAGTAAGGCAAGTTCCAGGGATTAGGATGGTATTTTGCTGTGCCCATTATTCAGTCTATGAATTATTCATTTCTAGGAGAGAAAATGAGATCTCCAAACATCTGTTAATCTGTAGGTGTGTCTAAAGGATGAACCCTCAGCATGTGTGAACTATGTTTTATAGAGTATGTTAATGCGCCTTTAGATACAAAATGATAGGCATTTAGATGAGTGTTATGGACCAAACTGTGTTCCTCTAAAATTCATATATTGAAACTCTAATTCCAAATGTGACAGTATTTGGAGAAATGACTTTTAAGGAGATAATTTATAAAGGGTGGTGTTCTAATACAGTAGGACTAGTGGCCATATAAGAGGAAGTGATACCAAGAGTAAATGAGCACAGAGAAAAGGCTGTATGAGAACAAAAAAAAGTAGGCAGCCATTTGCAAGCGTAGTAGAGACCAATCCTGCTGGCAATTAGATCTTGGACTTTGAGCTTCCAGAACTGTAAGGAAAGAAGTTTTTGTTGTTCCAACCATCCAGGCTGTTTTTTTTCTGCTAGTTTTTACTTAAAATCCACAAAAAAAAATTTACATTGCTCTTTGTGGCCTCTGCAACTCAACATTTTTATGTATAGTATTTTTTGCTTCTATTATGTCAGCAGAAGCAGAAATATAGAGATAGAGAAATAAATTGCTTAATGTAATAAAAATTAGAAGAATTAACATAGGAGAGAGTGACTGAAGGAGCCTGGCAAATAGCGTAACATGGCCCTAACCCTAGCCTAACCCTGACCCTTGAGAAAGAAACCTGAGCAACATGGAATTATGCTAGAGCCTATGGTAAAAGGTGAAATTCCTCAGAACCATATGGCCAAAAAACTTGCAAGAAGAGGCATATTTAGAATTCATTTCTAAGTTACTCATTTTGCATTAGTGTAAAATCTGTTTACTTTTAAACTGCAAGTAGTGTGTGATATTTGCTATATATTGAGTATATGAGCAGTTTAGGAGAAAATAAAAGGGAAAATAACAGTTTCCCAACTGGCTTGGTGTCAGACAAAAGTTTGTGTGAGTTAGAGAGATTAATACAAGTAGTAACTCAAAACCAAATGTGATTTATAAGACCATAATTCCTTGAGGATCCACGGAAATCACAAGAAGAGCATTTGACTTCTCCACAATGTGTGCTAGAAGACTTGTGATCAAATTACGGGCATCTCAAAGCACAGGGTAGTATGAGCTGACATATGTGTAAGCCCATGAAAATTTCCCAGTGTAGTGTCTGATATTTAATAACCACCCAGAAAATGATTCATTTTTGCCCTATCTCTTCTTATTGCCGATGAGGATAGCTGAGAGCATCTAAGAGTTGAAATAAAATTTTCAGCAAGTTATTTATGGGTGGATTAATATTCACCTTAATTATTTGTAGAGTCTTTAATACTCTGGCATTTACAAATTAAAAAAAATACTATATATAAAAATGTTGAGTTGCAGAGGCCACAAAGAGCAATGTAAACATTTTGTAGATTTTAAGTAAAAACTAGCAGAAAAACCTCTTCTTTTTGGCGTGGTAATTAGGAACTTCAAATTTATAAAAAACCCAAAATCATAAAATGAAGGCCTGCCAATGGAATGTTCTTTAGGCTTTCTTTGTTTTCAATAGCACAATTCCATAACCACAGGAAAGAATTAGGAATGTGTTTGTTTTTTTCCTAATGTGGCTGAGTATGAAACATCTTTAAAAATGATATAGGTTACCAGAGGGAAGGGGGTAAGGGTAGTAAAGGGTAAAAAGGGCCAAACATATTATTTGACTTTCTGTGGTGGGCACACAATGCAGTATACAGATCATATTTCATAGAACTGTACATGCAAAAGCTATATGATCTTATTAACCAATATCTCCCCAATAAATGTAATTTAAAAATAGGTGGTTCAAGTAGAAGAGAAATGTTAGAGTTCAAGAGGAAACAGTTTATGAGTTATTGTGCTTATTGTGCTTAGGGAAATCATTGTGGGTTTCAGGATGAAAGAAGGAAGACATAGGATGTCATCTGTCATCTATGAAAAAGTTGCACAGTGAATATTTATGTATATGTAATTAATGAGAAAGGCCTAGGCAGGAACAAAATTTTTGTTGGAACCCCAGAATAGCCAACAATTATTATGTGTTCATACTGCTGATGCCTTTTTGGTTCCCAACTATTGAGGTAGAAGATGAGCTGATAGAGTGACCCAAATGTAGTCTTATACTTAACTGAAAAATCCAAAAAGAATTCTAAGTGCTCCCTTTCAGAAAAGTTCAGGAGTTAATTCATTCCAAAGCCTTTTCCCTATGTCTTGCTTCTGCTCACTATCACAGATAAAATAATATATTTTTCTGAACAAAAATTGAAAATCAGTCATATTCACTTTTTTAAGTTTAGCAGCCATGAAGCAATACAAACTTACAGGTTTTGGAAGCTAATAACAGATTCCTTAAGCCTTGTCTTTCTAGAATTCTTTTGAATGGTAAAACATGTAATATCTCACATAAAGAATGACAGTACAAGATTTGGAGGACATTTCTTTAGCAAAGTCTTGGGGAATTACAGCCATCAAGTTCCAAACCCCAAGAAATTTCAGTACAGGTGATTAAGTCCTCCATAAGAGCCTACATCCACTTTGTGGAGTTACATGGATGTCACTCAATACTTCTGCCACCACAAAGGTTCACCTTCTCCCCATTGCCGTCCCCACAAAAATGAATACTTCCAGCTATTCCTAAGTGAACTTTATTACAGAGAAGAAAATTATGATGAGCACCTCCAACATAAATATTGATGAGAAAGATGTTTCTTAACTGAGTCATTTTCCCCTGAAGGGGTGAAGCAAATTCTATTTCTTTATGCTTACTTCTGAAAATTGTTTCAGGACTGCTGACGGAAGCAACAAGAGGAACACTGAATTTGGGAAGTTCATACCTTCTCAATACTTAAATTTTTCATATTACCAAAATCAGTTCTATAGTGGCCCCTAGTTAAGTAGCATAATAGGTTGACTGCAGATGTTGCAACTGACACAAGAATGAAGTTTCTAGTAGGAGTTGTGAAAGGACTCAACCAGACTGAAATGTCGCATTAAAAAAATTGCATTGGAAAGTAACTTTATAAAAATAATCCTTAAAGATGTTTATACATTTTATCATGGAAATATATTAAAGATATGTGTACAAGATATAGAACCACGAATAATATAAGCCAACTTTTGTTAAAAATATATTTATTTATTCAGCATACACACACACACACAAAATGTCTGGAAGTACATATACCAAATTATTGACAAGGGTAACCTCTTGGTTAAATAATTATTGTAATTTGTTTAGCTCAATTATATTTTATATATTTTCAACAATGAGAAAAGGTTATTCATATAATAATAGATTGGTAATATTTCTTTAAAGAAAGTTCAGCTATTGAAATCCACTTCCTATTTTAGGTTCCAGGTTTAACTACAAAATTTATAAATGTCTTTCTGCAGGATTTGCATAACTTTCTTCCACAAAAGACAACATTTATTGAACCGTTGGCTCTTTTCCCACTTTAAATTTTTTTTTGTAGGCCAATTGAAAAAATAACCTACTCTCCCATCTTGGCCCATGAAGTGTACTGACTCACATATCCTTAAACATGTTTTGTTTTGTTTTTAAATGAATGTTTCCTTTGCTCAATAGGATACTGTGCATCAATTACTTTGAGAGCTATTGTCACAGTCTCTATGAGAAAGATTTTGACTAGAGTTTTGAAGTAAAGGAGAGGCATTGATCACAAGGAAAGAAAAGGGCTTTTTAAGATGGAGTAGTGTCTTTGAATATTATCATTGATTAAGCATGTGCCAGTAACTTTACATGCCTTATTTAACTCAAAAGTATTACATACTTTTATTTAACTCAAAAATACTTTTGAATTAAATAAAATTGTCACCATGTTTCACATTAGGAATTGAGCTCTTATTCTATGCCTTTCTTGCTGTGCTAAGTAAGCACCAGATGGGGAGCAAAAAGCATTGGACTTCATTTCCAAAAACTGTACGGACAAATTTTGGATGCCTATCTCATTGTCTCTTGTGAGATAGTCTAATTAAATTATTCCCATTTTCCAGCTGAGTAAAATATACAGAGGACATTCTTGTATAATTAGAGATGCAAATAAAAGAAAATAATTGATGCAAACATATTTGAAGAACTCTATAACAAGAACAAATACCAGTTTTCAAAGTATATAGTAAGATCTCTAGACATATCCAAATATAAATAAGAAAATTTTGAAAATCTGTAATATGGGTATTACTTTAGATGCTTTATCCTCAAAATAATGCTTTTGAACTAAGTACAATTGTTCCTGTTTCTAAGGTTAGGAATTGTGGCTTATAGATGTTAAGTGACTCAATAAATAAAATAAAATTAGAAATAATAAAATAAGATACAATATAAAATATAGCATTTCTTTTAATATACAAAGATAATGTTAGCAAAATGGAGACTTAGGAGGTCCCAATTCTCATCTCCTCCTCAAAAAGTACAAAAACAACCAATAAGCTAAAAAATGGCAAAAATAGATCTAGAAAGCTCTAGACTACAGCAAAGCAGCAGCAGAAACTCTGCAGAACTCAAAAATTAAAAATGGCCACAAAGAAAAGCATAGGAAGCATTTTATCTGTGTCACCCCAGCCACTAGTCTGGACAAACTTGGAACTTGGAGAGATCCCCTTTGAAGAATTTCTTCCCATGGGGAAAAGAACAGCAGGAGAATCCCAACAAACCTTACTACCATGAAAGTTTTAATCCTTTGCTTACTAAGGACTTTCAACAGCTTCACAAACACTGAACCAAGCTGATGGAGCTGCCTAGAGTCTAGGCTGCTGAGTCTTCTCCCTGGGACTGAGAGTAGAGATGTCGCTGTGGTGAGACCTGCTTCTGGGGGTCCCCTTTGTTTCTGTGAGCCCCAGTTGCTTTTGTGCTCAGATTGCTGGACTCACAACAATACAAATTAAAGCCTAAGACCAGATAGGTTTTTTTGGTGGACTCTACATTTAAATTTAAATAAAAATCAATCCCAATGCTTCTCAAATTCTTTAAATATTGAAGATGAAAGAAACCCTCCAATCTCATTTAATGAGGGCAGCACCACTCTGATACTGAAGCCAGACAAGGAAACTAAAAGAAGAGAAAATTACAGGCCAATATCCCTACTGAGTAGAGGTGAAAAAAATCTTAAAAATACTAGCAAATTGAATTCAAAAGCACATTTCAAAGATCATGTATCATGATCAAGTGAGATTTATCCTTAGGATGTAACACATGAAATAATTAAATGTGATATACATCATTTCAATAGATGCAGAAAAGCCATTTGACAAAGTTCAATATATTTTCATGATTAAAAACACTCTTGTGAAATTAGGTAAAGAAAGAATGCGCCTCACGGAAAGGTCAGATTTTGCCCAGAGAAAGTTGAGGCCTGCAAGCCAGGTTGGAAAGAGAAATGCGCACATCAGGATCTAGAGGTACAGAGGAAGCCTGTGCCCCACAAAATCTGCAGCCATTAGGCCAGCATAGTCCGCGAATATAGAAAGGGATCCGCAGACCTGCTGACAGAAGAGAACTCTAGGAATCAATCCATAGCTGGGCTGGGCACAAAAAAGGCAGCCTGAAGTGTTTCCAGTAAACTGGCTGCACTGTGCCATGAGAAAAAGACTTGTGCAGAGACGTGTGCAGAGTTGTGCACTATGGGAGCCCTTTTCCACATCCCGCGTGGTTCAGAGTTCCCCGTTCAGGATTCGGGTTCTGAAGGAGGCCGCATGCAAACTAAAAGAGAGACTAGAAAATATTAATTTGGTGGCATTGGGGGGCCAGGCGGGAGCCTTCCTCTAGTGGAAAGGACTACCACTTGCTCTGGCCTTTTTCTCCCTTTTATTAAGGCTTTGGGACACACTCCTAGCCTTTAGGCAGGAAATAACAAAACAAATTAACATGAAACAAACAGGTAGAGGCTGCTTCAGCTAACAATGCTTCAACTAAACAGTGAGTAATTAGCTCTGACCTTTCAGAGTAATTAAGGTTGACCAGCCTTCTGGTCTTTTGTTCACATCTATTAGTGAGAACAATGTTTGGTTTCCGGCAGTGCACAGTGCCAGGGTGAAAAACTCACAAGTTCATGCACTTACTCTGGCTCTTTTTTCTCTTTAAATCATTACTTTTGATTACTAATCCCAGTACATAGGCCCACCCAATTAAAAACACTCTCAGAGACTTCAGGAGAAAGTTATGCTTGTGGAACATAACTGGGCATTAGAGTGGGGAGAAACTATCAGAAAACCAGCTCTGGGGCAGTTCATTCTTCCAAACCAGTATTAAGTGTGGCATGCAACACAAAATCTAAATACTTAATAGAAAGGACTTATAGCCCCAGATGTCAATACAGAAACACTGCCACCTAGGGATTGAATCACAAATTGACTCTCATATAAATACAACTAAAGGCAGGCTGAGAATCAAAGAAATACTGCCTGCCTGAAAACAGGATTATGGTTTATGACACAAAGGAGTGGTAGAATGCACAAAACTTCAATACTGTCCTGACTACCTGAAGAAGAAACAGGCATGCCAAAAAGAACTGTAGAGGAAGTGAATAATGACCTTCATTACCAGAAATTTTTATTTTTTATCTTTTACTTAAGAAAATATATTTTTTTCTTACTTGATTTTACCATTTTAATTATTATATTTTTATATTTAATGAACATTATTACTACTACTATTTTGACTTTTTAAAATTTCATTATATTTTCTCTTTATTTTATTTTATTTTATTTTATTTTGGGATTGATGTTCTACATTCTATTTTCATTTTGTCTTTTAGCATCATTTTACTCTATCTCAGCTTTACCTTTATGCCAACACTCTCTTGTTCACTTTTCCCCTTTTGTTGTCCTGTTTCTCTTAGCCTATTCCTGCTTTAAATTTTCCCTATTTCTTATTTTTACCACTATTAAAATTTCATCTTACTTATATATCTAATTTCCAATCTCCTGCTCCAAGTCCATATACATTTTTCTCTTTCTTTACTATCCAATTTTTCTCTCTTCCCCTTGTTTTTGTTTTTTCCCTTTGTTGTTCTTTTTTTGTTTTTGTTGTTTAATTTGTTTGGGTTTGCCCTTCTTTCTCTCTTTCCTATAGTTGTTGTTTGTTTGATTGTTGATTAGATTTGGTTTATTTTTGTTTGTTTGTGTGATTCTCTCTCTCACTCTTTTTTTCTCCTCTCCTTAGTGGTTATTATTTGTTGTTTGCAGTTTGCATTCATATCTGGGTGTTAGTTGTTTGCATTTTTTGAATTAGTTGTTGTTCTATTGAGGTTTCTCCCCATATAAATAGTTTCCCCCCCTTCTTTTTTATTCTCTTTATTTTTCACTTACGTTTTTGCCTTTACTCAATATCATTTTTTCACACCCTCTTTCTTTCTATTTTTTATTCCCTAATTCTTTTTTCTATGTTGGTCATCTTTATTTGGGTTATTAGCATTGTGAATACATTTGTGTTCAGTGCCTTGTGCTTTGTGCCTTATCATGTTGTATTTTGTACCTTTAAGTCAATATAGGAGAGAGATAGCTACATAACCAGACACCCAGAGAGGAGAAATCATGGGGAGATAAAGAAACAACCTGCATATGAAAGAAAAAGAATCACCACCATCACCAGAAAAAAGAAGTAAATAAAATGGAGGCAAGAAATATGTCAGAGAAAGAATTCAGAGAAATGTTCATAAGGTTGCTGATAATGATGGAAGACAAATTCAACAATGTGAAAACCAAGAGGAAATGAAGAAGAACCAAGAAGAAATGAAAAATGACATCACTGCAATAAAATAACTCAATATAAAGCATCAACAGTAGACTAGAAGGAGTGGAGGACCACATCAGTGAGTTAGAAGATAAGGTAAGAAAAAAAAACACACACACACACACAAGGAGAGCAGCATTTAGAAAAAAAATTAAAACCAAGAGGAGAGCCTAAGGGAACTTTGGGAGAACATGAAATGAAACAAAATCCATATAATAAGGATGCCAGAAGGAGAGGAAAATGAGCAAGGAATAGAAAACTTGTTTGAAGAAATAATGACAAAAGATTTTCCTGATATAGAGAAGAAAAAACTCACACAAGTCCAAGAAGCTCACAGAGTCCCAAACAAAATGAACCCAAAACAGCAACACTAAGGCACATTATAATTAAATTGGCAAACACCAATGACAAGGTAAGTATCTTAAAAGTGGCCAGAAAGAGACAGAAAGTTACCTACAAAGGAGCCCCCATCAGACTAGCGAATGATTTCTCATCAGGCCAGAAGGGAATGGAATGAAATATACAAAGTCATGTAAAGGAAGAGTCTGAATCCAAGAATGCTATGCCCAAAAAGGCTATCAATCAAAATTGATAGTGAAATCAGGGGCTTAAAGACAAAAAAAGAACTAAGAGAATTTATTACCACCAAACCAGCAATGCAAGAAATGCTAAAGGGTCTGCTGTAAAAAGAAGAAATAGGAAGGAAAGAAGGAACACAGGCATAAAGAATAAAAATGGTGAGAAAAAAGTACCTATCAATAGTAACTATAAATGTAAATGGATTAAATGCACTAATCAAAAGGCATAGGGTTATGGATTGAATAAGAAAGCATGACCTATATATCTGATATCTACAAGAAAACTCCCCTTAGAACAAAGGATTCACAGCATTACAGTGAAGGGATGGAAAAAGTTTTTCAGATTAGATCTCAAAGTGAAGGCCCTAACAAGAGATAAGGAAAAGCTACTTCATAATACAGAAGGGACCAATATAACAAGAAGAAATAACTCTGGTAAACATATACACACCCAATATAGGAGCAGCCAAATATATTAAAAAAAACAAAAACACTTCTGGAGGGGAACAAGGGAGATATTGACAGCAACACAGTCATAGTAGGGGACTTTAATACCCTACTAACACCACTGGACAAATCCTCTAAACAAAAAATCAGCAAAGAAACATCAATCCTAAATGACACACTAGATCAGATGGAATTAATTGTCATCTTCAGAACATTTAACTCCAAAACCACAGAATATACATTCTTCTCAAGTGCACATGGGTCACTTTCAAAGACAGACCATTTATTGGGATATAGAAAAATTCTCTTCAAATACACTAAGGTAGAAATCATATCAAGAATCTCTTCAGATCATAATGGTATAAAACTAGAGATCAATTGCAATAATAAAAATAAAAAAACCAAACCCCTGGAGGCTAAGTAGCATGCTATTAAACAATGACTGGGTTACTGAAGAGGTCAAAGAAGAAATACAAAGTATCATGGCAACAAATGGCAATGAAAAAACAACTATCCAAAATCTATGGGACACAGTGAAAGCAGACCTGAGAGGGATGTTCATAATTCTACAGGTCTACCTCAAAAAAACTATAAACATTGGTAGTAAATTACCTAACCATACAATTCAAAGAGTTAGAAATAGAGGAACAAGAAAAGCCCAGCATAAGCAGAAGGAAGGAAATAATAAAGATAAGAGCAGAAATAAATGACATAGAGGCCAAAAAAAAAAATACGAAAGATCAAGAAAACCTGGAGCTGGTTCTTTGAATGGATAAACAAGATTGATGAACCTCTATCCAGGATTACCAAGAAGCACAGAGAGAGGATCCAAATAAACAAAATCAGAAATGAAAGAGATGAAGTAACAACCAATCCCCTAGAAATACAAACTACTATGAAAAAATACTATGAACAACTCTATTCCAACAAAATGGACAACCTAGAAGAAATGGAAATATTCTTAGAAAAATACAAGCTCTCAAAACTCAACCAAGAAGAATCAAAAACCCTGAATAAGCCGATAACTACTGAAGAAATTGAAACAGCAATCAAAATCTTCCAGCAAACAAAAGCCCTGCTACATCAACTTTACAGGAGGGTTCTACCAAGCATTCAAAGAAGACCTAAGACCTATCTTCCTCAGACTATTCCAAAAAATTAAATAGTAAGGCACACTTCCAAGCTCATGCTATAAAGCCAGCATTACCCTAGTTCCCAAACCAGATAAAGACACCACTAAAAAGTGAACTACAGGCCAATATCTTGATGAACATAGATGCTAAAAACCTCAACAAAATTCTAGCAAATCAGATTCAGCAATACATTACAATGATCATACACCATGACCAAGTGGGATTTATCCTGGAGATGCAAGGATGGTACAATATCCACAAATTAATAAATATGATACATTACTTAAACTGGGATACAAAAATCACATAATCATATCAATCAATGCAGAAAAAGAATTTGGCAAAATCCAATACCATTTATTGATAAAAACCCTCAGGAAAGTGGAACTTAAGGGATCATACCTCAACATAATAAAAGCCTTATATGACAAATCTATAGTCAACATCAAACTCAATGGGCAAAAACTAAACTCATTTCCCCTAAGAACAGGAACAAGGCAATGATGCCAACTTTCACCACTCCTGTTTCACATAGTACTAGAAGTACTAGCCATAATTATCATATAAGAAAAAAAAAACATCCAATTGGGAAAAGAAGAATTAAAACTGTCCTTATTTGCAGATGATATGATACTATACATAGAAAACCACAAAAACTCAATAAAAAAACTACTAGACCTGATAAATGAATTTAGCAATGTAGCAGGATACAAAATTAACACCCAGAAATCTATGGCCTTTTTTACACCAATAATGAACTCACAGAATGAGAAATTAAAAACACAATCCCATTTACCATTGCAGCAAAAAATATATACTTAGGAATAAACTTAACTAAGGTTGCAAAAGACCTGTACTTGGAAAACTACAGGACCTTGAAAAAGAGATAGAGGAAGACATTAACAAATGAAGAACATACCATGTTCATGGATTGGTAGAATCAACATCATTAAAATGTCCATACTACCTAAACCAATGTACAGATTTAATGCAATACCTATTAAAATAGCAATGGCATATTTCAGACATCTAAAACAAACTGTCCAAAAACTCATCTGGAATAAAAAAGACCCCAAATAGCCACAGCTATTCTGAGACACAGCAAAGTTGGAGGGATCACAATATCAGACATCAAGCTATATTACCAAGCTACGGTTCTCAAAACTGCCTGGTACTGGCACAAAAACAGACATATAGACCAATGGAACAGAATAGAGAACCAATACATTGACCCAAGCCATTATACTCAATTAATATTCGACAAAGAGCATACAATGGAGTCAAAATAACTTTTTTGATAAATGGTGCAGGAAAATTTGGTCAGATACATGAAAAAAATAAAACTAGATCACCAATTTACACCATACATTAAAATCAAACTCAAAATGGCTGAAGGACTTGAATGCAATGTGGGAAACCATAAAAATCCTACAAGATTCCATAGGCAGCAAAATTGCAGGCATATGTCATAGCAATATCTTTACTGATGCAGATCCTAGGGCAAGAGAGACTAAGGAGAAAAATAAACAAATGGACCACATAAAAACAAAAGCTTTTTCACAGCAAAAGAAACCATCAATAAGACAAGAAAGCCCACTGTGTGGTAGAACATATTTGCCAATGTTATCTCCAATAAGGGTTTAATATCCAACATTTAACTCATACAAGTTAACAAAAGGAAGATAAAAAAAATCCAATAAAAAAATGGGCAAATGACCTAATTAGAGACTTTTTGAAAGAGGACATTCAGAAAGCCAAGAGACATATGAAAACATGCTCAAAGTCACTAATTATCTGAGGGATGCAAATCGAAACAACAGTGAGGTGCCACCTCACTACTATCAGAATGGCTATCATCAACAAATCAATAAACGACAAGTGCTGGTGAGAGGATGTGGAGAAAGGGAATATTTCTTCACTGCTGATGGGAATATAGACTAGTGCAGCTATTGTGGAAAATGGTATGGTGTTTCCTAAGAAATTTAAAAATGGAACTGCCATTTGACCCAGTAATACCACTTCTAGGAATATTTTCCAAGAAAACAGAAACATCAATCAGAAAAGATATATGCACCCCTATGTTCATAGAAGCACAATTTACAATAGCTAAGAATTGGAAACAGCTTCAGTGCCCATCAGCAGATGAGTGGATTAGAAAACCATGGTACATCTATACAATGGAATACTACGCTGCTATAAAAAAGAAGGAATTCTTACCATTTGCAGCAGCATGGTTGGAACTGAAGAGCATTATTTGAAGTGAAATAAGCTGTCAGTGAAAGAAAAATAACACATGATCTCACTCATTTATGGATAATAAAGAACATTATAAACTGATGAACAAAAGGGTAGATACCAAGGCAGGGAAGCATGGAATAGACTGTCAAATTACATCTAGAAAGCTGAAGAAGTTGGATGGGGGAGATAATCGATCAACTAAAGGACTTGTATGCATGCATATAAGCATGCATATAAGCATATCCAGTTGACTCAAGACACTGGAGTGTGGGGTGAAGGCATGTGCCTGGGAGTAGGGGAGGCCGGGAGAAGGTCAATGAGGGAAAAAAATAGACATAAGTACTACTATTTGTAATACTTTAAACAATAAAAGTAGAAAATACTACAAATAAAATTTAATTATTCAAAAAAGTGACTTTTGACTTTCTGTGAGAAATATTCTTTCAATAAAAGTATTTACAAATACTGGAAGTAGCAGAAAATCACTTCTCAATGATTTAGTATGGCTAAAGCCTGAACTTACCACAATATTTTTCTGGGAGGTTAATTCAAGCCTCTCTCAGTATTCAGACACACTCTGGGATGAGCAACAAGAGTTAGCACTTGCAGAGTAGAGATACACTTATAATTTATGTAAATATGTGGAAATGACCATATAACTTGATTGTTCCAAGCACATCAAATGAAATGCTTTTAAGGTTAGATTAGACTTTGAGAGACATTAGTTAACTTTTATATCTCCAGGAGGATTATAGTAGAACTAGAGGCCTGGTGCACAAAATTTGTGTACTGTGGGGTTATCCCTCAGCCCATAATGTACCTTCTCCAATCTGAGACACCTCAGGGGATTTGTGACTGCGGGATTGGGCTTAAAACTGCAGTTGGACATCCCTCTCACAATCCGGGATTGCTGGCTCCCAACTGCTCACCTGCCCGCCTACCTGATTGCACCTCACCACTCAGCCTGATCACCCCCTAACCACTCACCTGCCATCCTGATAAATGCCTAACTGCTCCCTGCTGTCCCAGTTTCCCCCAACTGTCCTCCCCTGCCATCCCAGTTGCCCCTAACTGCCCTCCCATGCTGGCTTGGTCATCCCTAACTTCCCTCCCCTGCCATCCTTGTCATTCCCAACTGCCCTACCCTGCCAGCCTGGTCCCCTTCAAGCACCTCCCCTGCAGGTCTGGTCCCCCACAACTGTCCTCCCCTGCAGGCCTGGTCCCAACCACCCTCACCTGCAGGCCTGGTCCCCCCCCCC
>PVJN01028505.1:0-27155 GCA_004026805.1 Lasiurus borealis
TCTCCCCCCCAATTTTTTATTTTTCTAGGCTTAGGGAATGATTTCCCCCACTCTGATCTCTGAGTTGGGTCTTGAGCTTGCCCATCCCTTAGGCTAGAATTTCAGGTCAATGGCGTGGCTGCCGTTTTCTGTATATTCGTGGTGCGCATCTGGTTTGCTTGGCCTCTCTGATGCGCTCTGTAGGACTTTTGTGAAATGAGTCCCGAGGCTTACGCTGGAATTTACTTAAGGGAAAGGGTCACAAGTTCCTGGCTGTTGGATTTACTGGCAACACTGAGAACTAACTGTATGGACCTTTGATTCTGTTTTGATCTTTGAGTCTCAATAAGGCATGATCCCCAGAAGGCAGGCTTTGGGGACATGGCAGAGTGTTGAGGAAAGGGGTGGTAGAATTGTCATCTTGTAAACATCCACTGGGCAATACCCTTTGGTGTTAAGAGAACACACTTGGCAGCCAGGCTGTCTTGGTGCAGATCTGGGGCTCTGCTACTTACCAGGTCATTCCCTCACATCTCTGTCTCCGTTTCCTCAAAGGGGAGACATTCACAGAACCTCCCTCAGAGACATTGTGGGGAATAACTGAGCCAACAACGATAAAGCATTTTGTAGAGTATCTGGCACATGAGAAGCACGAGGCGTGTACCTTCGTTCACTGCATTTTCACAACCATCACGCGAGGCAGGGGATTTTATTCCCTTTATGCACACGACAGCACCGGTGTTCAGAGAGCCTGAGCGATTTGCCTAGGGAAGTACCCCTGACAAGAGGTAGGGAAAGGGCCACACCGTCTGTCTTTCGTACTCGGCTGTTACTCCATCCTAAAGAGAGCAGCCCGGCGAAGCCAGAAACGTCTCGAAGGAAACAGGATACTCGGCATTCCTGGGCTGGGATCAGAAAGGAGACAGGAGGGCTTCCAAAAGAGCAGTGCCAGACTTCCTCCACTTCCCTGCCTCATGGGTCACGGGCAGGGGTGGGCCGCTCCCCAAGGCCCATCCAGAAAGAACATCCTGTGACTCACAGCCATTTCTCCTTCCCCGCCCGAACCCTCCCCTCCCGTCCCCTGGAGCAGCTGCTGCACAGGAGGTTTCAGCCCCAAACGTTGCGTTTTGTCCTGTTGGGTCCTCTGTGTGTGTGTGTGTGTGTCATCTTGATGGAAGAGCTCATGACATATGTGTCAATGTCATGTCAGCAACCTGGAAATTCCTTTAAATCTGTGCGTGACCACAGTTCACGTTCCGGGTGCACTTGGCAAAAGTTCTAACTTAGGGTCTGAGGGTTTCATCTTTTGTCACCTCTCTACCTAACGTGTGAGAGTTGTCCTGGACCCGTCACGGGCAGCCTCCTCCCAGAGCCCTAGCCCTTGCTCGCCATCTGCGGCGGGGCTGTTCCCAGCCAGGCTGCCATCCGGTGGCTGCCACGCCCGCTGCAGCCGTGTGTTGAAATCCTGCCTGAAGGAATTCGAGTCAAAGGTCAACGTTACCCAGGGCAGGAATAGAGGGCACATTTGCACGACAGGACAGCATGTACCCCCTCATTATTGGGCTGCCTTTAAAAAGTTTGCACTGCTCTCATCAAGAACAGTTTAAAAAAAAACACACATTATTTCTTGACTTTTGCTTTTCCAGTTTAAGGTTTATTTATCATCTTATAAACATAAGATTGTATTGACAGTCTTGGGTGACGAAGAGCAGTTTGGGAATCCGGTTTGTTTCCAATTGAGAACTTTCCGTTTCCGGCCCTCTTATCACTGCTGTCCTGGGGCACGAAAGGGCAGGGCCGTCTTAGAGTGACACTTTGTCCAGCGGATGAAGTCACATCAGGTAATGATGCCCTCTTACATTTTAAAATATAGCGTTACCTTCAAGACTTAACGCCGCCACTAGCAGGTCGATGTTATCATCCCCATTTTATCGATGAGGAAACTGAGGCTGAGAATGTTATGTCTGGTGGCTAAGACCATTGAATAAAGTTGTGAATTGAATCCAGGTCTGTCAGCATCTTCCCACCACACTGTGCCGCCATGTTGTCTTAGACAGAGAAAGAAGGGTATCATCATTAGCTTGATGCCATAAACATGATGAGGCATTTTTTTTAAAAAGTAAAGAGATTTATTTATTTCCTGATATAGTAGAGAGAGCCAACGCTTTGTAACCAGAGCTGACCGGGTTCCAAATCACCACTTGCTTGCTCTCTAACCTTGAACAGGGTATTAACCTCTCTGGGTCTGTTTTCACATTTGAAAAATGAGAATAATATATTTCCTGGAAATTTGTTTTAGGGACTTAAAAGAATAATTCCTATCACATGTCTGATGATCAGTGAATGCTAATCAACTTCCAGTACCCACAAATCATGACCTTTCCCCTTAAAATATTAACTTTAAAAGAAGAGACACTAAGCTTGTTATACATGAGACCTGTTAACAGTTCTTCCTTAGCCCAGTCCTGCAAAGAATCCCTTCTCAGACCCTCACTCATAAACTCATCTTCGTTCTAGGTCCTGACCTTGTCTCCCCCAGCCAGCCCCACTCTGCCTGCTGCCCCCACTGCATCAGGAGTGCTCCTGCCAAGTCCTTCTTTTCCTCTGGGGCTCCAGTTTCCACTGGCTCTTTGAGAACCTGGTTACTATTCAGGTTCTTACCAGTTGATGTGAATCCTCATTCCAAGGGCTTACCAACCGCCTCTCCCGCCTTGGCCACATCTTAGTAAAACACGAGTTAGGCTGCTGCCTCAGCAGATGGATCTGGGGAGCGATGGGTGATGTCCTCGGTTTCACTGGAGACTGATTCTGGCGTGGCAGAGAGGGCTGCAGGCTCGCAACTCTGTTCATCCGCCCCCTGTCCATCCCCTCTGGGGAGCAAGGGAAAGGATCGTGTCTTTCTGTAGCGTCTCTCCCATGACAGGCTCCTGCCTTCAAGGAGCACCAAGCAACATTGCTGCTTTGAACACTAGCACTGGTGTTTGGGGGCGGGGGACGGTGGGCGTTTAAAAATGTGTTGAACTCGTGCAAGTTCACATACCATGTGAAATACTTTACGAACTATGCGGCTCCTAAACGTACGGAACTCCCCTTGGTTTCAAGAGCAGACGCTGGCCTCAAAGGGTTCAGAGAGCATCACCCTAAATTTTCTGGTTTCTCTTGGGGGAACCCATCCCATCATTGTGATCATCACAACTTCATCAACACATTTATTTTGAACTTAATTTTCAGCTTGTGTTTTCTCACATAGAACGAGTCAGTATTCAGGATAACTGAATACCCCTATAAGGTAGAGAAATGCAGGCTCCGAGAGCCCAAGCCTTCTCTCCAAGGCCACATAGCTGGAACATTATGGAACTGAGATTTGAACCAGGTTATCTAGAATCTGGAACCTGAAATCTTAGTATCCCTGAGCAAGCCCTCACTGGAGAGAGGGAAATTTCTCCTGGGTTGGGATCCCAGGCTGAGAGATGCCCAGCAGGGAGGACCCGAGGCCAGGCGCACCCCAGTCTCCTGGCCTTCTCTCATCTGCCAGAGAGTCACCTCGGGGGACAGCCAGGCCACCCGCTTTACCTGCTTCTACCAGAGCCCTGACCCTCCCAGAGGAAGCCTGGCCTTCCCAGAGCGGGGTCCAGCCCTCTCAGTGAAACAGGCAGGAGCTGTCCTTAAAAAAGGGAACACAGCCCGACCATCCAGAAAACAACCCACAACAACAACAACAGACCGCCAAGAAGAAACCCGAGCGTGTTTGTTTCCAGCACTTTTTTTTTTTTTAAACAGAGAAATGCTTCAGAGTCTTGTTTATAACGCGCCAGACAAGCTTAGGCTGAGAAAAGCCAGGAATTGGAATTTGGCCCGGGTCCCTCCAGCCCATTCCTCATTTGGTGAGGGCAGGGCGAGGCCAGGAGACCCTCCGGGGGTCCTTTTCCAAAGAGTATCTGGGGCTGGGATGCTGATGCGATCTCTTTCTCCACTTCTCCTTTTTTCCCTTTGCCTCCTCCACCCACTTCTCCAGCAGCTGATTGCTGTGGTTCCTTTTCATGTTGAACAAAAGAGACTACAGCAATCTTGAAACCGGAGACTGGAGGGCATTGACCGAGAGTAACCCCAGCTCTCTGGCTGAGGGCTTCCCTCCTCCGCCTGCCTCCTCTTCTCCTCCTCCCTTTCCCCTCCCCTCCTCTCTCCTTTTCTTCCCTCCTCCCTTCTTCCTTCCTCCTCCCCTCTCCTCTGCCTCCTCCTCCTCCTGCCCTCCTCCTTCTCTTGTCCTTCCCTGCCGGCTGGAAAGAATCCCTGGAACAAGATGGAAAGCCTCCCTCCCAGCCCTTCCCGGTGCGGGGCCTCTCCTGCCTCACCCCTCTACCTGCTTGAAGGTGTTTCCTTAGCTTGGTCAGAGAGACCCAGGCCCCGAGAATTAGCAAGAAACTGCGGATCCTGTCCTGTTCTTTCTCAGTCCACAAAATCACACATTTCACTTGTTTTGCTCTTTAGACTTCAAGGACCTGATTTTATTTTTCCTCCTTTCCTTTGCCCACCTCCCCACACCCAAAGAAAGCTCTTGGGAACTGGACAGACCACCATTTGCTCCTCTAGCCCACCCCAAGGAAGCTGACCGAGTTCAGTGGGTCACTTATTTTGGTCCATATCGTAGAGACTGTAGCAGGAGAGCTCTCCTGGCCTTTTGCTGGAGAGTGAGTTTCAGTCTTCTCTGCGGGCAGCCGGGGCTCACACGTTAGTGACTGGCCCAGCTCCCTGGCAGCCATGCTCTGGGACAGCAGTCAGACCCTCTCAGGCACCGGGGGAAACTGAGGCTCGTTAGCTCCTTCCCTAAGAAAGACTGCTTTCACTTTCTTGACCTTCACAAACAGCCTGTGAGGGTGAATAGTCCCATTTTATGTTCAGGAAAAGTGAAGGCCAGAGAGATTCGGAGGAGGGGAAAAGTGAGGCAGTCAAGGAGTAGCAGAGATAGGATTTGCATTCAGATCTGCTGACATTCCATCCAGTACTGACTTCCCAAATGCACCTCTCAGTACCACCGATGAGAAAACCTCCAAAGTCATCTTCGTATCCCACATTGTACAGGTCAGAAAACTGAGGTCGCATCAACTCACTGGGGCCAACTTAAATGGCCAAGAGACTGCCTTTTCCACCAAATGTTCCCTGTATTGCCTCTAATAACTGGTCTTTCTTGCCTCTCATTTTACACCTATGCTAACCCTTGTAGATAAGATCTTTCCTGTTGATTCTCTGTCATATGCTAGATTTTTAAGTTCCTCAGTCAACTTCTGAATAGACAGACTAGGCAGCTTCAACCTTTATCTCACAGACAGTATCAGCAGAAAGAATTCAACAGTTCTGTCCAACGCAGGAACTCAGCCAGGCACGTACATAACATAGACACAAGCCGCACGCACCAGGAAGCTAATGAAACCAGCCTCTCCTGAAGGTGATGATGATAGTAGCTGTCTTCATTGAGTACCTCTCTCGGTGCCTGGCATTATCCCGGGACTTCAGCTACAGTTTCTCACTTAACCCCCAGCTCAGCCCAGTGGGGTAAATGCCCTTGTTGCCCCCAGTGGTTCTGTTGACATCTCCCCACTGCTCCCTGCTTCCGGCTGGCACCACCCGGCTGTCTTCTCGACCTGCAGCTGCGTGGGCTCAGAGAAACCAGTGCTGCTTTGATCTGGTCGGTTTCACATTCATGTCCTGTTCCACTCTTCCCTAAGCTCTGCGAGGTGGATTTACTTCTCCGTGATTGGCTGTTTGACAACTCATCTCCGTTCATTGGTTAATTCACTGGTTTGTGTTCATTCATTTCTTCACACACCCACTAGCTCCCGAGGGCCTCCTCTGTAGCCAGGCACTGCCGCCTGGTGGGATAGATTCCTGGCCCTCGGGGCACTTCCATTCCTTTGGGGAGAGAGGTAGGTGCTCAGACACCTGCACCTTGATCTGTGCGGTGCTCCAGGGAAAGACAGGATGCTATCAGGCCACCTAACCCCAGCGATGGGTGGGGAAGTCAGGGCAGGCTTTCCGGAGGGATGAATCATGGCCCAAGTCATAAAGCAGGGACAGGCGCTCGCTGGACCGAGAGAAGGATGGTTTCAGACATCTGGCTTTCTCAGTATTCTTGGCTTCTCCGCTCGTTTTTCTGCCGGCCACATAAGGGAGGGAACTGGGACCAGAGATACAAAGCCACCCCTCTGGCCTCACACCACATTCCTTCCCCTTCCTTCTCATCCTAATTTCGACCACACCACTGTTTCTCAGCCTGGTCTGGAAGCAGCTGGGGAGTTGTGTAAAATTCCGACGCCCGGGTCTTAGCCCCAGTTCTGATTAGGAGTTGGGGGGGGGTGTGGCCCGGGCACTGGGGGTTCTGTAAAGCTCCCCCCCGTGTGAGTCTAATGGGAGAAGGGGTGCCAAGGTTGAGAACCTGTGCACCCCATCACGCTGCCTTTCCGTATCCACGCCAGCTCCAGCTGCTGTTGGTGATGTGTGTGACTCCTGAGTGTCCGCATGTGCGGCATCCACGTGACCAGAATGCAGATCCTTTGCGGCCGGGAGTCTTTGGCCTCCTCGCTGCTCCCCCACCCAGTGACCTCACCACGCCGCACATGCCCTGCCAGGATGCGCTGGCTGTTCAATCAGCTTCTTGGTTTCTCATGTCTCATCCCGGGGATTGATAGGCGGTTGGAGGTTGATCACACCCAGCTGCTCTCATGCTCAGAGCCTGTTGACATAGCAGAAGAGTCTTATAAACACAACGAGCCCTCTTGCCGCTTTAGAGAGTGTTGCTCGTGACCTAGACCCGTTGCAAGGGCAGCCGGGGTCGGCCTCCCATGCTTCAGGGAGGAGGCTGCTCTGAATTTCCCAGCACACTGCCCACGGGACCGGGCAGTGACAGTCAGCCCCTGTGTGTGGTCTGTCCTGGCCCCAGGGTGGAGGGAGCTTTTCCCTTTGTCCCACAGTGCTCAGGGTCTGGCTCCCAGGCCACGCCCCAGGCGAAGCCGCCAGTGTTCCTACATCCCTTCCTGTTTACCCCTACCTCAGGGACGCGGGGACACCCCTGATGTCACCGTGTGTCCCTGGGAGTGTGTGATCTTGGGGATCCTCTTTACTCCTGGGATGTGGCCGGGAGGTGTCGTCCTGACACCGCAGGGCTCTTCTTGGACCTGCTCAGCTGGAAGGAAGCCTCCTGGGTGCTGCCCAGATACTTCCGGAACCTTCTCAGTCCTAATCCCATCTCCAAATATTTATTGTTCAGGCACTGTATCCTGACCAGTAATTCTTCAGCAGGCCCTGATCTGGGCAGTGTGACACAGAGATAAAACACATTGTGTGTCCCTCCCAGAGGCATAGTCTAGTGCAGGGGTCGGCAAACTCATTAGTCCACAGAGACAAATAGCAACAGTACAACGATTGAAATTTCTTTTGAGAGCCGATTTTTAAAAACTTAAACTTCAAAATAGACTCGCCCAGGCTGTGGTATTTTGTGGAAGAGCCACACTCAAGGGGCCAAAGAGCCGCACGTGGCTCGCGAGCCGAAGTCTGCTGACCACGGGTCTAGTGGATTTGGCATACAAATAAAACACCATTGCTAGAAGCCCAGTTCCCAGGCCCCTGCACAGAAGTCGAAGGGGTGCCTATTAAATTACAGGTTTTAGGCCCCATACGAGAGCCACTCTTCCAGGATCTCTGGGGAGTGGGCCCAAGCAGCTGCCTTCCAGCAGCACGCTTCCTACGTGGAGCTCAGGCGCTCTGAGGTTTGACAACCACAGAGGTGAGCCCTGAGTAATAGTATCATGTCATATGTGATGGTGAGCAATACCCAGGTGGCTCTCTACAGGTATCCCTGTTCTGAGATGGACACTAACTAAGCAGGAACATGAGGAATAGCTCGATGAAGTCAGAGACTCACTTCTCTAGAGATGGGACCTGTGTTAAATTCCTTTCTATAATCTGCATTCCTCAAGTTTGCGTAAGCAGACACACTTGGATCGGAGAGCACCAATGAGATCTGGCTGTGCTGCTGGGCCCTCCCACTGCATCCCCGCACATGCGCCCTCACTCCTCTGTAAGCCTCGGACCACAGCGGGTTTTCAGATCTAACATGTTTCTCCTCAGTTAAGTGACTTGGTTTGCAGAGTTTGCCCCCTAGACCTCTGGCAGGGCCTGGGCCCCTGGGCTGCAGTCTGCAGGCCATGACTGCCCACCACGTGCTCACGATCAGCTGGCTTTGTGTGGATTGGAAGGAGTTGGGTTACTAAGAGAGTGAGCAGAAGGAGAGGTGGACGGTCAAATGAAACAGGGCAGGGGAAACAATGGTATTTTAGAGCCGGGAGCCCCTGCAGAGTATCTGGTCAGATACCTCAGTTTGGAGATGAAGCTGAGGTTCAGGAAGATGATCTGAAATTCCCAAGAGGCATCGTGTGCACAGCCTCCAACCCTGGGGTCTAACATCTGCCTTTCTGGTCAGTGCTCTTTCAGCTTCACGACACTGGACCGGAGCATTCTCTAAATGCACCTGGAGGGCTTTTTTTTTTTTTTTAAGTGGTTCGGTATGACATCTTGCAACAATCCAATCATTACTACAGGTGATTTTTTAATATACACACTTAGGTGTCTCTTTAAAGCGCCACAAACCTGGGTTTTGGAGCTCCGCATCACCTGTTCCATGTTTGGAATTAAACTGAGACCACGTTTCAGCACTTTGATATGAGTAATGCTCCATCCCCGTGGTTCTCAAAGTGGGTGCCCTGGCCCTGCAGCATCAGCGTCACTCAGGAGCTTGTTAGAAAAGCACATTCTCCACCATCCTCCCAGGCCCCTCAATCAGGAACTCTGGGGATGCGAGCAGCAAGCTTTGTCCACAGACCCTGCAAGTGATTCCCAAACCTGAGAACCGCTGCCCTTTTGCGAGGAAATCAGCCCTGGGGCTTGAAGAAATACGACTTTAAATACGTATCTCTGACTTGAGCCAGCTGGGATGCAGCGGGGAGGCAGGAGCACAGGGGTTAGGGCCGCAGATCTCAGGTGGGAAGGGTGAGATCCTTTGGAAGGTTCGTCTTGTCCTTGGAAAGCCAGGGCAGGCTGTGCGTGTGTGCACGGTGCTGTGGCGCCCAGGAGCGCGTGCTGAGCGTGGCTCCCCACGTCTTCAGAGAGCAGCCCCATTGTGTCCCTCCTGGTGGCGAAGCTCCCGAACCTTGTCGCTCCGCGCGCTTACGCCAGAAGCCTGTGGCTCTCCATCGGTTTAAAAGGAGGCAACAGTAGTATGATCGTTCTCTCCACTCGCCCCATTGTGCTGACATTTTTTTTTTTTTTTGAATTACTTATTAAATGAAAACAAAACACCATTTCTCTGCAGGTTTGACGCTGCGGGATTTCCTGGTGGACAATGAAACCTTCTCCGGATTCCTGAATCACAACCTCTCTCTGCCAAAGCCTGCTGCGGACAGAATGCTGGGGGCCGATGTCAGCCTGCGCAAGGTAAGCCGCCACCCGCCGCTGCCTCGGCGGGGCTGGTGGCAGTGGCTTTGTTCGAGGGAGCCTGGAGAGAAAGGAATAAGCCCCTGTCCCCCTCCTGGCGCCGAAGGAGGGCATTAGCTCAGATTCACCTATTCTTACTGCCCTGCGCAGGCTGGCGGTGCCAAGCTGGTCAGAGAGTGGAACCTGCAGCCTGCTGTCAGGGGCCAGCTGGTTGAAATAAAACTGATTTCCTGCCTGTCAACTGGCATTTGTTGCTAACTTCCTCCTAGAGGGAGGACGACTTGAAGGGAAGATGAATTAAGCATTTTTCATTGAAATTTCACAGTTCTGAGACCATAAGCAGGGTTGAGGATTATTGATCTGGAGCAGCTCTGTCAGCAGATTTATTAAAAAAAAAAAACTTAATGCTTCCTTTAAAGAAAGGTATGTAAGGAGAAAATGGTTTGTTTTATTTTTCTTCCTTTCTAAATTTATATCACCAGGAAGTAATGTTAGTGTTGATATAGATTTTTAACTTTCTATTCTTAAGAAACCTTCCTCGGGCATCACTAGGTAGACAGCTCCCGTGGAGCGGGTGGGAGAGATCCCCTTGCCTGGTTATTGATTTTCAGAGAGGCTGCCCGTGTGTATCCTCTGGCAGAAAGGGGAACTGCCTCCTCACCCCCGTCTCATGCCTGCCTACTAGCTTACTCGCTGTCCTCACCATAGGCAGAAGCAGTGCAAATGTTTATGCCTGAAAACAAGATCTTTGCCGCACATGCTGGTCAAGCTCTCTAAATCAGAAAAATGTGCTTACCGCTCGCCCTGATGAAACCGGGAAAATATGCCTTGTGTTTAGCAATTGTGTGGTTGGGAGGCGGGCCAAGGGGAGCAGGCCTATGAAAATAGCTGCGTTGAGCACGATTTCCACTGCCCCCTGCTCCCTGCCAGTTTCGTGTCTGTCATGTCACGTCCGATCAGTTAAAAAAATGGGGTGTGTGCTCAGTATGGAGGTGACCTTTGAGTGGCGATAGAGTCTCCATGTAGCCTGAACTCTTAAACACAGACACGAAAGGGAGGCCAGCAGCCTGAAGGCAAGGACAGGTAGAGAAAGGAGTCAGACTGGAGTGCGCTTGGGTACCTGGTCGTCGGTGAAAACGTAATGGAGACCTTGGCAGACCAGTGCTTTGCAGCCTCAGAAAGCTGCATGGGTTTTGTGAAGCTTGAGGTTCACCACTCACGAGAGGTTGTGCTGTAAGCAGGTCAAGCTGCACTGATTTAAACCAACGGGCGAGGTGGTCACGAAGTAAGAAAGAGTCTGCATCATCCATTCATCATTCCACAAACGTTACTGTCGGTAATGTTCCAGGACTAGGGACCCAAAACGAGAAAGAAAAGCAAGGCCCCTCCTCTTATTGGACTTGCTGTCTAGTGGACAGTCAGGATCATACCAGAAGCTCACTGTATGCAGGCCCAGAAAAGCTAATTAAGTACAAATGTGGCCAAGCAGAGGTTCTCTAGGGGGGTCTGCTATAATGAGCAGATAAGAATGACTTAGAACTGGTCCCAGTCAGACGAGAAGCTTGGCTTGCTGGTACTCTGCTCCCGGGCAAGTAACACACAGAGTTCCAAATTCCGAAATTGCCCGAATCGTTCTTTGCATCCGTTAATTATCTGTGCCTACAAATAAATAGAATACATGCTTCTTTTTCTGTAATTCAGCCCAACCCCTGTTGAACATATTGTAAGCTCTAAAACAATGAATGTTTTTCTCCAACAAGAGTGGTTTCAGGAGTTCACCCTCTAGATTCCTAGTCACTGAATCATGTGTCCCACTTTTGAGAAAAGACTTGGACTCAGGATTTCCCTTCTCAAGGCTAGGAAAGTGGGAGATGGATGATGAGTCCAATACAACAATGCAAGTGTTCGGTGCCCTGCCAGATGGTGCCTGGACACAGCCCGAAGTTCACAAACGAGACCCGGTGCATTGAATTGTCGCAGGGGTGTCCGTTCTTCAGAGCTGTGTCGCTGTGAAGTCGCCCAAAAGGCTCCAGGGACCCAGCTTCCCATCTTTGTGACCCAGTCCCGCTTGTCTCTCTTTGCATGAAACGCCTTCCAGGTATTTTTGCACGGCTACCAGTTACGCTTGACCAATCTGTGCAATGGATCAAAGTTAGAAGAGGTGATCCAACTCAGTGACCAAGACGTTTCCAGTCTTTGCAGCTTGCCAGCGGAGAAACTGGATGCCGCAGAGCGAGTGTTTCTTTCCAACTTGGACATTCTGAAGCCCATCCTGGTGAGTAGGCGTGCTGTGCGGACAAGCACTAATTCTGGTGGAATGCGAGATCTTTCCTTGGACAACGTGACTTTGTTTTTGTAGAAACATGTTGCTGGCTGGGAGTCTGAGATATATTTTAGCTCAGTGGTATTCTAACTGTTCTTGCAAACTTTTGGGCTATCTCTCGAAGGGTAAATGAAGGAAGAGGGAGTTTGGGTGTGGCTCAAAGTCTAAGTCCAAGGTCCCTTGTGCCTGTTTCAATCAGAGAAGATCTATTCATTTTAAAAAGCCCATCAGAAAGGAGACACTGGGAACTGTCACAGTGGGAAAGCCTTGGAAATGGATGGGAGCACATTCAATAATTAGCTTAAGCAGTGACAAAATCACATATACCTCCACCCCCACCCCCCAAATGCCAACGAAGTCTGATCAGTCTAGGAATCAATAGTGAAGAAAAGCAACCCATGAAAAAACATGTTCATTCTTATTCAAAGAATGGGGGATGAACTTGAGCATTTTGGTCTTTGGAGTGTTGTGTATAGTTCCAGAACAGGTGCATATCTGGGGTTTTCGTGAGATCTCTGGTGAATTGCCCCTTTCAACAACATCATTTAACATCCAGTTAAATGATGGTATAATTCTTACCAGATTATACTTGGTTTGTCTGTAGTTTCTCTTAAAAGCAGGGAAAGAGCCCAGGAAGAAAGATATGGCTAGAAAGAGATGTTCCCCATTATAACACATAGAAATTGGAATCCTCTAGGACAATGGTTCTCAACCTGTAGGTTGCGACTCCTTTGGGGGTCGAATGACCCTTTCACAAGGATCGCCTAAGACCATCAGAAAACACCTATTTCCCATGGTCTTAGGAACCAACAGACCGCTCCTCGGTGTAGCAAAGTGTAGCCATGTAGTTTTCTGTTGTCATATGAAGACTGTTACCCATGCTACACCATGATTCAAGACAAAAATTTCATTTATTTATAATTAGAAATAAATATTTCACAATATATAATTACATATTATTTCTGTGATTAATCACTATGCTTTAATTATGTTCAATTTGTAACAATGAAAATACATCCTGCATATCAGATATTTGCATTACAGTTCATAACAGTAGCAAGATTACAGTTATGAAGTAGCAATGAAAATAATTTTATGGTTGGGGGTCACCACAACGTGAGCAACTGTATTAAAGGGTCGCGGCATTAGAAAGGTTGAGAACCACTGCTCTAGGACTTTGTGCCACGTAATTTCTTTTTAGGGAGATGGATCCTCCCAGACTGGCACATGGTTTACTTTCAGTCTGAGCTACTACATTAACCCTAGTCCTGACCTGGAGTTTCTGAATATGGGCCGAGTGAAGGAAAAATTTTAGTCAGCTTGATGAGAGTATTTAAAGAAAGTTTGAAATGTCCCCATAAACACTTGGTTGAACATATTGTAAATGAGGAAAACAAAATTGTGCATTATATTGAAAATACATCCACATTTCACTTTATTTCATAGTAGAGTCCCTAAAAAAATTTCTGTGTAGATAAGACTTTTATAAATGGAAAAGAATTTTCAATTACATTTTTTTATTTCTATCTTCTATTTCTAGTTGGCAGTGACTTCCCATGCATTAGTAGTAACCCCTCCCAGTCTTCTCTTCTATAAATAAAAATATTCATTCATTAAATAAATACTTACTGAACCCCGATCTGTGCCATGTACTGGGTTAGGGAGGCCGTGCTGAGCAAGGTGCGACGTTCTCCGAGCTTTCCTGTAGGTGGGGGAGCAGATGGGTGAGACCGAGCCGGGAGCAGATGTTCTACAGAGCGAAAGCCCCTCTGCTTGGTGCTCTGCAGGCCCTGAGGCGGCCTCTGCATCCAGTCCTTGAGGATCAGGAGAGAAACATCCTCTAGGTTGAAATCAATGAGGTTAGCGGGGAAAAGAACTTGAGAAGAATGCTCCAGGCAAAAGAAACGGCCTCTGTATGTGTCTGGAAGGGAGAGAAGAGGCGGTGGCATGTAGAGGACCTGCGCATCATTGAGGAACTCTGAGTGGAGTGGATGAGCTCTGGGGAGTTTAATGGGAGAAGGAACGTAAGGCATGACACTGCCGAGGTGGGCAGAGATGAGCGGATCATGTTAGGCAACTGGGCCTCATCTTCAGAGCAAGGGAACCCCTAAAAGACTCAGAGGGTAGATGACTTGAGGTGATCACAAAACAGAGTAAATCTGTGAATTGGCATGCCGGTTGGAGCAGGACTCACAGCAGTCCATCTAGCCCTCCTAATGTGCTCTCACTTCCTTTAGATCCATCCCCCACCCCCACAAGCATTTACTGGGTGTCTCATTATTATGTGCCAGGAACTATGCTGAACGCCGAGCTGAAATAAAACACCAGCCCAGAAATTAAAGGCAAATTGCCTTTTAGATGTTCAGTCTTTTCTAATTTAGCTATTAAGCTAGTGAGGAGAGAAAGGAAATAATGAAGTTATCTGTTAGACCCAGAAAGGAGAGGACACAATGGCCTTTGTCCTTCTGGGGACGGCACAACAGAATGTCATGTTTTTAGGCACCGTCACTGTGTTGTGATGAAAACATTTTATAGAAGTAGGTGGGAGCTTCTGAGCAACAACACAACAAGCGCTTGTGTGTTCTTCCTGTAACGCTATTACAGTCTTTAGTTAGGATCTAAAAATATTGAATAATGCATGAATTCCTGTTGGCTCAACACAGAATGCACAGTTCTTCGCTAAAGGTTTTATTTTTCCTCCTTCCACCCCCCTTTCCTTACTTCATACGAGAAAATCACTTGCCTCCAGTGGTCAGTAGAGACCTGTATTAGAGTTTATAGCCAAGGGGGTGTTTTTGGTTAGGAGAAATAATATTAGGAATTCCAAACTGAATTATTTACTGGAGCTCTTTGGAAAAGTGATTTGGCAAGCTTGGCCAGCCTTTGTCAAACAGATCTGAGCAGGAAACCACAGTTAATATTAGTGCAGGTACTTGGTTCTCAGACTTCATTTTGTGGCCTAGTTTCAAGGCTGTTTCCTGGGGTTAATGTTACTCAAGGAAGTTACGTCTTTCAGATCTGATATATGCTCAGCCCACCCTTATGCTCTTTGCCCTTTTCTTCATCCCTGCCTTATTTCCTCCCTTTCCTCCTCCTCTTGCTTATCTTCCATTGATTGAAAAAGAAAAATTATGCCCTGGCCAGTGTTGTTCAGTTGGTTGGGCATCCTCTCATGCACCAAACGGTTGCTGCTTCTATTCCCAGTCAGAGCACATGCCCGAGTTGCAGGCTCGATCCCCAATAAGGGGCAGTTGATTGATGTTCCATTCTCACATCAATATTTCTCTCTTTCCCTCTCTCATCTTTTCTCTCTAAAAAAATCAATAAAATAAAGTAAAAATATCTTGTGTTTAAACTCATGGTTGTTCATGGTTTTAATTAACTTGTTTATTTTCCATAATTTCAGGTTTACATTTGAGTTTAAAAACTAAGTTGTTGTTTTTTTCTCATTTCAGTCAGGACTAGACTCTATATCTCCCTTCCTGAGCCAGGAGCTGGCTGAAGGCACAAAATTGTTGCTGGATAGTCTCGGGAATCTGGCCCAAGAGGTAAGTTGTGCCTTTCCAGCACAAGGAGGCAGACCATCCTCTGTTGTCTTTTTTTTTAATCCTAAATTGACTAACAAGGTTTTTTTTTAACTTTAAATATCATATGAAATGTACAATCAGTGTTAGAGTCACCGGCGATGTTTAAAATGATGTGGTTTGATCTCCTTACTTAGAGATGAAGAAACAGACTTATAGATATCCCAGAGCTAATTAGTTAGTGGCTAAAGGCCCCATATCTAGCCTAGAACTTCCTTCCATTTTTATTCCCACCCCTTGTTAACAACTCCTTTGTAAAGAGGCACCTCCCCTCCCCTTCCAACTCCCCCATGTGCTGCATTTGTCTTACCAGCAACTTCTCCACATTTCTTCTGCGGTTGCAAGGCTAGATACTCTTTTTACTAAAATATTTGTTTGCTGATTAAAGGGAATAAGGTGGATATCCCTAAATCACATCTTTCCCCTGTAAACATCCGGCCTCTGGGGTCCCACTTTGGGCATATAGTCTCTTGATGAACGTTGAGTTGGGCCCACAGGTTGACAGATGTGTAAGAATAAGCTTTGTCATAGGATCCGAGAGCCTGAAGGTGCTCACAAAAGCAGTTCACCTTTCCTCTGCCTCCCAGCCAGTGAGTGCTGCCCTTTCCTTATACCAGCCTTGTCGCAGATGACACTTGGGAAGGAGGGGTTATTGGGAGCCCAGTATGTGAGGAGCTGAGCCCAGAGGGCAGAGGGCAGGAGGCAGGAATGACTTGGGACAATTTCTCAGCCTTGTTTTGAGTTGCTTCTCTAAGTCATTTTTTGGTGTTTCTCAAATATCAATTTTTTTTTTTCTGGGAATAAAAGTATTGCATGTTCACTGTGAAAAATGGGTAATGTTTGGAAAATATAGAAAACACCAAGAGTAAGCAGTCATCCCTTTAGCATGTTGTTTTTGGTTCTCCTTTTTTTTTTTTTTTAATTATGCTCACGTGTGTCTGGCCGAAGAGGCTTGGTTTTGGGGTCCCTTTCAGGGAAAGAAGCCCCCTTCCAGCTGCCATTCGTTACTTCAGTTAAGAATGCTGGTGACCTTTCTGTAAGGGGAGAAGCTGGGTCACCCGGGGTTCTCCCAGGAGGCATTGCCGGGCAAGTCCACAGCCGTTTCTCTCGGGTCCCGTTAGCTGACATTGACGTGCCCTGACCCGAGGACTCACCCAGGCCCTCGCCCAGCCGGACAGAAAGGAGAGCAGGGACTGGCGACATGGGAAGCTGCCTCTAAACTCCGGGTCTGGGCACAGCTGTTTCCTCTTACATCACTGGCCTGCCTTTTGTAGGGGGTTCAAAAAATAATAATGAAAAGCATGTGATGTTCCCACTGCTGATGTGGCGAAACTCTCCAACTGAGCAATATACATTTTTCTTGGCAGCTTCCTCTCTGGTCCAGGGCAAGCAGGGGCCATCTGCTCCTTTCCATGTAAAGCCTTCCAGTCACTTCGTCCACAAGTTACCCATTGTCTTAACTTGCTGTTTCTCTGGGACAACTGGGAGGGGACAAATGAATACATAAAGGACCTTGTTTATCTGTTCAGTGTTTGGGGGAGAAAGTTGGTTGTCTTGTCTAGAGCACAACCTTGGAAGGAAAAGGCAGCTAATGTTTTCTGAGCAGCTCCCCTCGTTCTCGCAGTTTCACTCAGTTTTCCTGCCCGATCCATGTGACAAATACGAATGGGTCTTATTGTGCCCATTTCATAGATGACAGACTCAGAAGAGTTGGAGAACTTGCCCACAGTCATCTAATTGGCAAAACTGGGATTAGAACCCAGGACTGTTGGGCTCCAAAGCCCATGTTCTTGCTTCTGTAGCCCACTTGTTGTCTGATGAACTCTGCGGGTAACTGGTATCGAATAGGAAGGAGACTCGTTAAAGAGTGAAAATATAGATAAACAGGACTTGGCGGTTGAGCGGACATAGATGAGTCAAAGCTGACATGAGCTTTATGTCTGGGTGACCGGGCAGGGAGGCTGTGCCTGATAGGATTGGGAGGCAGGGCAGGGAGCGGGGTATGTGATCTACTCAGCACCTACCAGGGGCCTGGCATCGCTAGATGCTGGGACTCAGCAGTGAACACAGCAACTTCCCTGTTCTTTTGGGTCTCGGATCAGGTTGGAGACAAGTCCGTGATGATGTGATCACAGGGATACACGCAAGGAAGAAAAATAAAGCAGGGGAGGGAGCCCATGACGAAGTGTTGTTTTAAAGGCAGTGATTAGGAAAGTCCGCTCTGTTACGGTGACAGTTGAACCGGCAGGAAACGTCAGTGTTTCAGTGGAGAAGGAAGAGCACTCCAGAGAGGAGGAACTACCGATGCAGAGGCCCTTGTGTAGGGCACGATGGAGGAATGTATTGGAAGGAGGCCCATGTAGCTGAACAAAGTGAGCAAGCGAGAGGGTGGTTGGAGGTGAGAGGGCAGAGGAGGAGGTGAGAGGCCAGAAGGGGAGGTGAGAGGCCAGAGGAGAAGGTGAGAGGCCAGAGGAGGAGTCGAGTGGCACATAGGCCTGGTCAGGCTGAGTGAGATGGGAGGCCAGCAGAGGCCGGGAGCAGAGGGGCAGGCATGACGTGACCTAGCGTCTGAGACTGTTTGCATTCTGGCTGTTAAACTAAGAGGAGACCTGAGACCAGGGTAGGGGCCCAGGGCAGTGGGTTGAGAGGCAGCGGGTCAGCCAGCCATTCACTCACTCCAGGGAAGTTCAGACACCACCTTTCGTGGGCTGGGCGTGGGAGTGCTTCATGGAAGAGTGTGGACCGTGCCCCTCAGACAGGTGCTAGGAGAGCCCTCGTCGCTTACAGTGCCTCCGTGCTGGTTTCCCGTCGGGGGCAGAGTGTTATTTTGGTTGGGGCACGGCGGGACGGTGGCGCTGAGGTCGTCTGTGGGAAGAGAAGCGAGTGGCTTTCACTATAATTTAAACATCTCCGTGGCTGTTCCACTCCCGGACAAAAGGGAAAGTGTTCTGGCTGTCGCCCCCTCCCTGTCTGTACACCTCCTGCAGGTTATGAAAGGGTAAAAGCGAGGCAAAGCTGGCCACCTCCTTGCTCTCCCTCTCCGGAGGGACAAATGTTCGTGACCTCTGACATCTGTGCCTGACCCCCTCTGGTGGCAGGAGGTGGTCAGGATCTGTAGGACCATGTCACTCGTGGGAACCAGCAGGCTCCGTGAGACTGAAACCTGGGGGGCTGGAGCCCAATTCACCTCTGAGGCGGGTGCAGGTCCCAGAGTCCCCCCTTCCCTCCCTCCCCCCACCCCCTGCCAGGGCCCCTCAGCTGGCTTTCCGGGTGGTGGAGGACAGGCAGTGACTCTACAAGGAAATGAGGGAGCTGCTAATGATGCGCTGTGAAATGTGTGGAAACACAGAGTGCTCCATAAATATTTAATTATCAGAGCAGCGGGGCCAAGATCTCTCCATGAGGTGCGGGAGTCCATTTGTATGGGAGACAAAGCCCTTGTCGAGGGGAAGTCAGACACAGCCCCTGGCCGCCCGGAGCCTCTGACTCATCGCTCGCGGGGGCTGTTCCGTGGCAGGGGCCGCTCCGGCGTGTCATGTGATTTATGCCCCGCCACCACGCTGTCATCGTCTCGATGATAAGTTGGGCCTCAGAGGGGTGACTCTTGTAAGGCAGGAAGCTAATGAGAGACAGAGCTGGGATGCAAACTCAGGTCTCCCATCTCCTGCTTCTCCCTCACCCAGCGCTTAACTGATGAGACGAGGATGTGGACGGCACACACAGTCACTTTTCTCCCCTGGGGCTGGGGGGGGGGCCTTATTTTCCGCACTGAGGTTGGGGGTATTTTAGAAATGAGTCCGTGATGGACAGCGTGAGCAGTTCCTGATGTGTGTTTAGAAGCCTGTAGCTGTTCAGACAAAGCATTCTCTCCTACACCGGCAGATAATCATAATGACATAGCACCCATTGCCGGCGGCTGCACTCACTGCCCAACTGAGCCCCTCCCCTTTTCCTGTGCCTGGGCATCACCTGGCATCTCACAAAAATGCAGGTTTGAACTACAGCAGGGAGATCGGGCCTGCATTTCCAGACCTCAGCGCACACAGATGCCGCTGGTGGTAAACCACAACCTGGCTCTGGCACCCCCCTCACAGGCTCTGAGCAGATGAGGTCAGATAAGATATGTCCTGGGATGTGGCTTTGGAAAGGTCGAGAAAATAAGATTTTTTTTGTTTTCTCTCTCTCTCTTTTCTGTCTCCCACCCTTGCTCCTCTGCCCTTTCCTCCTCTTCCCTCTCCTCCTTTCCCTCCCGATCTCTGGCCTTAGCTGTTCAGCATGAGGAGCTGGAGCGACATGCGGCAGGAGGTGATGTTTCTCACCAACGTGAACAGCTCCATCTCGTCCACTCAGATATACCAGGCCGTCTCCCGCATCGTCTGCGGCCACCCCGAGGGTGGGGGCCTGAAGATCAAGTCCCTCAACTGGTACGAGGACAACAACTACAAAGCCCTCTTTGGAGGCAATGGCACTGAGGAGGATGCTGGTGCCATCTATGACAACTCTACAAGTGAGTGTCTGCAGGCCCTGGCCCCTGGCCCCTTTGATGTAGGTAGATTCAGGCAGCCCTGCGTCCCCTCTCCCTGATGCTATCCCTCATCCTCTGGTGCAGCATTGGATGTGCATGTGTCTGTTTGCTCACCACACTGAGCACCGAGAGCCCAACGTCTTTTCCTGGCTAGCTTCCTCTCCTCACTGCTCGGGGCCTGGCATGTCTCGGGCACACCACGTGTTTATCAATGAATGAATAGTTGAAAGCCAATACTTCCAGTTTTCTGGGGAACGTAGGAGAGTGGTTCCCAGAATAATAAGGCTTTTTCTCTCCTCTCCCTCTCCTCTCTCCTTCCCCTTGAGGTATGCTTTATAATAAAACTTAAAAAAAAATAGCAGTAATAATAATAACAACATAACGTCAATCTTGAGGGAACATTCCCTCTGCATCCTGCCTGTTAGTTCATTGAATCGGTACCATAACCATTCCAGGAAGGTGTTATAGCCTCACATTCTACAGGCTCCGAGAGGTTAAGTGACTTGTTCAAAGCCACACAAGCCTCACTAATCCGCAAGAGCCAAGATCACTCCCAGATCCCCCTGGCTCCAGTCCCCCCTCCCCCCCTGGTAAACCTCACAGCCTCAGAAATCTCTGTCAGCGATGGCGTGTGTCTCCCCTGAGGCCCGGGCATTTGATCAGGTGTTTGTTTTGGGTCTTAGCTGCGAGGTGGTGTTAAAGAACCTTGTAACTCCATATCTGCCGCCCACACCCGGGCAGTTTGGATGGCAGCGAGGAGCCGGTGTTACAGTTTTAAACAATGGCATCCTTTCCCTTGCAAACTTGATGCAAGCGAGCCTTTCTCCATTTCCAACCGCAGGTGTGTCTTTCAGACGGCGAGTGAGGCAGCTTTTTGTGCATTACCGTAACCCAAGAGCCTCTCTTTACCGCCGGAGTAAAGCCCTCAGACAGCGCGGTCGCTTTGCAAGCCAGAGGGGATGGCGTTACCGGCAGCTTTCTGAAACGCCATCCCCTCCGCTCCTCGCTTTGCAAGTCAATCCAAGGGAACCTTTACTTTCCCAGCAGGTGGACTTGGGAGCAGATCCTCTTTTAAAAAAATATTATATTGTCTTTGCAGCGTGTAGAGGATACTTGGTGTCTAAAAGGACCTGGCATGAAATTTAAAATCATGATTAGGAATCCTTCTGGTAAATCAAACCCTAGTGTCTGGTTAAACTTCAGATTTCTCAGGTTAAGGATTTTTTTAAAAAATATATTTTATTGATTTTTTTACAGAGAGGAAGGGAGCGGGACAGAGAGTTAGAAACATTGATGAGAGAGAGACATCGATCAGCTGCCTCCTGCACACTCCCCACTGGGGATGTGTCTGAAACTAGGATACATGCCCTTGACCGGAATCGAACCTGGGACCTTTCAGTCCACAGGCTGACGCTCTATCCACTGAGCCAAACCGGTCTTGGCAAGGATTTTTTTTTAATTGGTTACTTATATTTGTGATGAGACCTTTTAATGAAAGGGAATTGTTTTTTTATTTATTTTTAATAAACATTGTTGAAAGTATTACATATGTTTCTCCTGCCCTCGCCACCCCTCCCCGCCACCCTTGTCTGTGGTAATTATTTGATTTTTATGTGAAAACTAAATTCTGAGTCCAGCCCTGTGTTTTCAATGAAAACAAATTGGCGAGGGGCGGCATGAGAGTATGAATCTAGGGGTATGCAGACTTGTTTTGTAGTGTAGATCTGTCTCCATTGTGAGCGTCCATAATCAGCGTTAAAATAAGTTCTGATTATTGACCAAGCGTTGTTCTAAGGGCTCTCCAGATAGCTGTAATGAACCTTAACTTTTACAGGGGAGCAAACTGAGGCTCCGCCTGGCTGTTACTTATTATGTAGCTATTAAGTGGTAGAGCAGGGATTGAACCCAGAACTGTCTCGCTGGCTCCAAAGCCCCGCTAGTTCGCACAGGTCTGTGAGCACGCCTATGGACATCTGCCTTTCACTGCCACAGGTCCTTACTGCAATGATGTGATGAAGAGCTTGGAGTCCAGTCCTCTGTCCCGCATCATATGGAAAGCTCTCAAGCCTCTGCTTGTCGGGAAGATCCTGTACACACCCGACACTCCGTCCACGAGGCAGGTCATGGCTGAGGTAAGCTGTCCGGGCCCAGAATTTTCTCTCCAGAATCCTGCTAGAATTGCAGGTGGTTCCAGATGGAATATATTGAGCAAATCCTGTCTCCTCTGGGATTTCCAAAGAGCGAGAACCTCGGGTCTGACCCAGGCCGGAGCTGACTGGAGGTCCGGCTCTCCAGGGAGAGAATCAGCCCTGCCAGGAGGCACTTCCTGGGGACGGGCAGGGCTGAGGGAGGACTGAGAGAGAGGGCGCTGGGATGAGCATCTTTGCAGGGAGCAGCTGCATTTCTCATGTCTCTGCCTCTTTTCTTCCTGCTCTCCCTGGCTCCCCTCCTCACTCCAGGTGAACAAGACCTTCCAGGAACTGGCTGTGTTTCATGATATAAAAGGCATGTGGGAAGAGCTTAGCCCCAAGCTCTGGACCTTCATGGAGAGCAGCCCGGAAATGGACCTTGTCCGGGTGAGTGTCCTTTGATGACCGTGTGCCTGCTTCTTGATGCCAGAGAGGCGAGTTGCTAGTCACTTACCCAGAAGTAGCTTAGATGAGAATTCTGTACCTTGAACTAGTGTAGACGAATTGAGCTGAGCTTAAGCCACAGGGCTGTCGCCTTGCGAGAGCTGTAGGTGATGCACCAGCAGCCCTGTTTCTTGCACACCAGCATCCATGCGTCTGGCGGCCAAACATCGGTTTTCTAAGAATCTGAGGGCTGGTGTTGGGAGCAAGCGTTTGGTGGTTGCAGGACCCTGGCTGTTTTCATTTCTGGCTCTAGAGGCAGCTTCGCCTTCTTTTTTCTTGATCGAACTTGGACAGGAGTGTGGGAGCAAAGGGCTACACTGACCCACAGACAGGTGCGAGAGTCCTGCTCCAAGGAGCCGCCATTACGGCATGGAGGCCAACTGCACTCAGTGCTTCCGCCTCACTTAAAGGGATTAGTGCTCTGAGACAATTGGATTCACCAGCGGAGGAGTCTGAGCAAGAACAGAGCATCTCCTATGCTTGAGCCCGAGTGCCACTTAATCACATCATCCCCGCCGTGGGCTGAGCCCGGATCATTAGGCTGTTTTCTGTCTCCGAGAACCGGAGGCGCTTCCTTTCGTGTCTGCTGCCATTAGGAAGCAGGGATGGATTTCGCCAGGTTTCTTGTCTCGACGCATCATTGATCAGAGGGGCAGCTGGGTTGGAGAGCTGATACCTATCTGGAAGGAACTTTCTCGGGCATGGCACTGTCCCCAGATGCCCTGGGAAGGGCAGGACCCAGGGGCCTTCCCCTGATGGCAAAGCTGGAGTCACTGTTGGGCTGTTCTTGTTATCTGGGCAGAATTCTCAACTTGGGGGCTTTCAAAAACCAAAGGGACTTTAGTGAGACAAACAGGAGCAGCAGTTTTTATGGGTTTACTGAGTAATTCCTGACTCACAATAGTAACAGCTCATGCCCTTCAGGTGTGGTTCTCAGTCGGGCTCCAGTCTCTTCTCTGTGAAGGGATTCCGAGGGCCCGCCATGCACAGTGACTGGACCTCATTGTGATCCCAGGCCTCTTCTCCCTGGTTCCCTCCCTGGTCCCCTCCTGGGAATCTGCCTTTCTCCCTGTTGGACTTCTCTCCCCCCGAGTCAGAGGATCCCACGAGTGGGAAAGGGATTCCATGAGTTTGGGTCTGCAGGCAGGTAGATGCTTTTCCTGCTCTTAAATGGAGAGTTTGGCCTGGATGTTTCAGCAGCTCCAGGCTCCCAGTTCTTTGGGACAAAGCTTTGGACACGTCACCGTGGCATCCATTAGGGATCCTGCTGGGAGGCCTCAGGATGTGTAAGAGGGAACGTGGGAGCTGTGGCTGGGAGAAGGCATGTGGTTTGGAGGATAGTGACGTTAGCTCCAGGGGACCCTGAAAGGGCTTTAAGCAAAGAGCGATGTAGATGTCTTACTCTGATGTGACAAGTGGATTACAGAGGGGCACGACGGAGGCAGGGACCAGGATGGAGGCCAGCCCAGTGGGTGGCCAGGGCCGGCAGGAGGTGAAGCCTGAGGGCTGCTTGAATGTAGAGCAGCGGTTCTCAACCTGTGGGTCGCCACCCCTTTGGGGGTCGAACGACCCTTTCACAGGGGTCGCCTAAGACCATCGGAAAATGCAGATATTTACATCACGATGCATAACAGTAGCAAAATTTCATGGTTGGGGGTCACCACCGCATGAGGAACTGTATGCAAGGGTCTCGGCCTTAGGAAGGTTGAGAACCACTGATGTAGAGGGTGAGGGACCCGGAGGCATTAGGAGGATTTTTGACTTCTGGCTGGTGGATGGCGGGGATGTCCAAGAGGCTGACCGATATTGGGGCCTGGAGAGCAGGGGTGGTTTGGCTGGAAACTGACTAGGATGTATCAGCCTGTGGGTGGAAATTGAAGGAACCTCCTCCGACTTTCCTTCCTCTGTGAAGGAATGTTTGTTTCACACTCCAAGCTTGGGCTTCTCAAACTCTGTACCTACAACAGCCTCATGGAGTCTGTACATCAGGCCATGCCTGAGGTCTCTGCTGTGGTTGGGGTAGCTCTTTTCCTTCTTTTGCTCCATTTCCCTCTCTTGGTCTCTGTCTTTCTCTTGCCTTCTCTCTTTCCCTCCTTCCTGTCCTCCCTTGTTTCTTTCAGCTTTTATTGAGGTGTAATTCACAAGCAAAAGTTATATATAAAGTGAACAACCTGATGTTTTTGAACTCCGATTGCATAACCGGGACTTTGTACGCTTTGATCTCCCATCTCCCCCACCCCAGCCCCTGGCAACCACCATTCTGCTCTGTGATAGCTCTTATCTTCCTGCTGTGCGTGGCTCTGTCTGCGCCCATTGCATCACCCCACAGATCCAGAATCACTTCTCTGTTGCATCATGGAACCCACCTTTTTAGCTGCTCTTTGCACCTTCATCTCAAGACCCTGCTTTCTTTCTGGCTACCACTCCTCTGGTCCCCTCATGTACCCTAGAATGACCAGGTGGTCAGGGGATTTCAATGGGCTCATCTCTCTAGTCTCGCTTCCTTGGCAGAATGTTCAAAATCCACACTGCGCAGGTCAGGTCTCACCCCAGACACCGCATGTCTTCACTCTGTCCCCATTCATTCAGTTCAAATCTCCGAATAAAGTTGTTTCGGAATTTGTGAGGTACAAATTTGCATCTATTTATTTTAACAAAATACACATATTACTGATGACAGTATAAATTGTTATTCCTTATTGGAAAGCAATTTGGAATGAAAATTGCAAGAGCCGTAAAAAATGTGCTACTCTGTGTACCTTCATTCCACACACCCTCGGGGATGTATCCTACAGACATCATTTTAAAAGGAAGAAGGCACTGTAGGACAGAAAACGCTATTGTTATACTAGCTGCTATTGTGAGAAATTAGAAATAGGCTAAATGCTTATCAGCATGAGAATAGTCAGTGAAATTATAGTAAATATAATCTATGAAATCATTATGCTTCCATTAAAATAGTAAATATGAAGCTACATGGAGAAAACAGCTCATGTTAGTGGAAATGAGACTGATTTAGGAAGTAGCCATCCCCAGCTGGTGTGGTTCAGTGGTTGAGCATCAACCTATGACCCAGGAGATCATAATTCAATTCCCTGTCAGAGCACATGCTCAGGTTGCTGGCTTGATCCTCAGTAGAAGGCGGGCAGAGGCAGCTAATAAATGATCCTCTCTCATTATTGATGTCTTAATCTCTCTCTCTTTTTTCTTCTCCATTATCAGTAAAAATGTATTAAAAAAAAATTATGTTTTCCTATTTTTTCGCATTGACCCATGTTGGGGGCCAACCAGGAAGGGAGCAAGAAATGGAAGATAGGCTCCTTTGCATCATGACCCATGTGTCTTGCAGTTGGGAAATATCCTATTTTATTTGGCTTAATAACGGTATTATTTTCCCAGACTAAATATCAAAAGTGGGTTTGTCTTCATTCAGACCAGAGATGTGGTCTATGTGAGGAGTCATCAGATGGGGTCTCAAGAGAGGAAGGTAATTCACTGCAGTTGGGAAGGTGCAGTGGAATCAGAGAGCCCATGTTTCATATTCTGATTTTGCTAAACTTTGCTACTTATTAGGGACATTACATTAGGGACTTGATGGCTCTGAATGTAGGTTTTCCCATCTGTAAAATGGGAGCTATTAAAGGTATCTTCATCATGGAGTTGCATGAGGTAAAGCAGATAAATAATTCATTATAGTAACTATGCAGAGTCCGTGTGATTACTGCTGTTGCTGTCGTTACTGCTGCTAAGCCAGGTTTTTGACACAGTGGAAAACATAGGGACTCTGCGTTTGCACTGGCCTGCCTGCCTTTGGGTTTCAGCTCCCTGGCTATTACCATTGTGACTCAGTCTTGGTTAAAGTCATAATCATTTATTGCTCAACCCCGACATTCTCATCTTTAAAATGGGGGATACTGTTATTTAACTCGCAGTTTGCTGTGAAGATAAATGAAGGAGACCACGTACGCGAAGGGTTTTTTGTAACGTTTGCTGCTTGTGATTTCCCATTGAAATGGCAGACACTCCTGAACAGCAGGGGCAATGACCACTTCTGGAAACAGCGCTTGGCCGGCTTAGACTGGACAGCCGAGGATATCGCGGCGTTTCTGGCCAAGCACCCAGAGGACATGCAGTCAGAGAACGGCTCTGTGTACACCTGGAGAGAGGCTTTCAATGAGACCAACGGGGCGGTCCAGACCATAGGTCGCTTCATGGAGGTGAGGCTCTGTTCCGTGGAACGTTTAGAAAAGGCCGTGCTGTGTTTTTCCCCCTGAGAGGGGGCAGTCAGTCAGATTGGAGGGATGTTTAGGAATAATGTACAGACTTATTTACAGCAGTGTCCTCAAACCTAACGTAGGACTTGGTGTACAAAAGGCACTGAGTAAATGTCAGTGAAATGATCAAATACGTAAATAAACAAGTCGAAATTGAGCTTTTTTTCTGCCTGACCCAATAATTTTATTTATTTTAAGAGTGTTTCTATGAAATTTATCTGAAATCTAACCCAACAGATTACATTTTTTAAAAATTCAGTCTTAAAAATGATGTCACTTAATAGGGACAAGTTTATTTATTTGGTTAGTTGTTAATGACTCAAAATTGCTAAGAAAACAGAGAGGAAAAGGAGG